>BOPN01001927.1:162500-170000 GCA_017312705.2 Penaeus japonicus
TTATTATTATTGTTATTATTATTATCATTATTTTATTATTATTACTATTATTATTATTATTATTATTATTATTACTGTCATATATTCTTTTGATTAGCTTTTTATAAGATCAAACACCGGGTGAGTGAAATTGGAAGTTTTATATTGCGAGTTCTGCGGAGTGAGATTAATATATAATAAAAAGTGTATAAAAAAATATAAAAATATAAAATTATTGTATGAGTATAAAAATAGATATTTGTTTTGTAAAAATGTAGGTATATAAAAAATAAAAAAATCCATTGAGTACGAAAAAAAGTTTATATGGTGAGAGCTCGTCTTAGAATATGTGCAGTACTATTAAGTACAATTTTCTGTATCTCTTGTAAAGAGGGATTTCCTGGAATTTTATTAACAAAGTCTTTGGCTCCTTTCTTTTATCAGATAAGGCACCTACCACCGTACGAGGTCTTTGATTGCCACATCTTTTCTACTTCTATCTCTAGGTCTTTATATTTCGAGAGCTTTTCAAATGTTTTCGCGGCTATATTCCGGTCAGAGGGCACACTCATATCAATGAGAAAGCATTGATTGTTCTTTCTATCCTTAATTACAATATCAGGACGGTTTGCTTGTATTGTGCGGTCTGTTTGAATCGGAAAGTCCCAAAGAATAGTAACATCTTTTCCCTCTGTGACAGGTTCTGGATGGTGTTTATACCAGTCACTTTGGATCTTGATGGAAAAGCGGTTACATATTTTCCAATGGAGGTATTGACCAACCCTGTCATGTCTGTTTTTATACTCCCCTGGTGTTAGGATGGAGCAGCCAGAAACAAGGTGGTCGATTGTTTCTATTCTTTCATCGCAGAATCTACACTTTGGGTCAGCCCCGTTATGTAAGACATTGGCTTGATAGTTTCGTGTAAACAAACTTTGATCCTGTGCTGCAAGAATGAAGCCCTCGGTTTCCGCTTTCAGTCCGGAGCTACGTAGCCACTGATGGGTTGCCTGTGTGTCTACATCAGCATTATTGGCTCGAGCAGCAAACTGTCCATGGAGAGGTTTTTCTTGCCAGCGAGATTCAAGTTGTTTTAAGCCTTCATGTTTCGCTTTCTTCTTTGTTTTGCGAGCAATCTCAGTTGGTGATAATAGGTTGTTGATTTCTATTTCAAGGTCAAGTTCCCGAGAAAATTTGTCAGATTCCTTAGTAACGGAGTGTAATCTTTTTGAGCTTTCATGCCTGTTTACTAACTGGAGCATCCAGTCTTCACTATTGTCCAAGTAATTGTAGAGGCCTATCGTTGACGTTTTGTAGGAAAGCTCCAGCTGTATCATACCTCTTCCTCCTTTGCTACGTGGAAGCTACAATCGGTCAACATCAGATTTCGGATAGAGCATTCTGTTACAAGTAAACAGTTTTCTAATTTTACTATCTAGTCTTTTGAGTTCACTCAAGTTCCAATTTATTATATTAAAACTGTAAGTTACTACTGGTAATGCTAAGGTGTTTATAGCGGTGATTCTGTTTTTTGAATTCAACTCAGTTTTCACGATAGATCTGATTCTGCGTAAACATTCTTTCCTAATTTTCTCCTTCATTTTAGCGTGTTGTATCCCATCGCCCTCATTGACTCCTAAGTATTTATATGTACCTTCTTGGTCAAGCTCTTTAATGACAGAGTCGTCATCTAGCACAATATTCTTCGTTTGCTCTAACTTCCCTTTTTTGAATGTGGCCTTTGCACATTTGCTTAACCCAAACTCCATTCCTATGTCATCACTAAATGCTTTTACTGTTTTCAGTAACCCCTCAAGTTCGTTATCATTAGAAGCATATAGTTTCAGATCGTCCATGTAAAATAGATGACTTATTCTGCGTTCGAAGATTTTGTATCCACATCCAGTTTGGTTAAGGAGTCTGGAGAGAGGCACAAGTGCCATGCAAAATAACAGAGGTGACAAAGAGTCGCCCTGGAAGATACCACATTTTATTTTCATGCCAGGGGAGGGCAAGATACCAGTAGAGTGGGATAAGAAGAGATTAGTCTCCCACATTTCCATAGATGATCTGAGGAAATTTATAAGTGTAGGTGATAATTTAAAAAGTTCTAAGCAACGTAATATCCAAGAGTGGGGTACACTATCGAAGGCCTTTTTATAGTCAATCCAGGCTGTGCTCAAGTTACGATGTTTAGATTTTGCATTTTCGAGCAACATTTTGTTTATCAGTAATTGATCTTTGCAACCATACGAGCCCTTTTTGCATCCTTTTTGTTCGATTGGGAAAATGTCGTGTTCCTCTAGGTGTGCATAGGTTCTTTCTGAAAGGACAGAGGTTAAGAGTTTGTACGATGTGGATAAACACGTGATTGGCCTATAGTTTTTTGGGTCCCCAGTCTCAACTGTCTTAGCAAGTAAGTATGTGGTGCCTTGGCAGAACCAAGTTGGTGTGAGGTGGGGTTCGTTAATCAATTTGTTAAGACTTGATGCTAGTTTAGAGTGAACAGATTGTAGTGTATCCAGCCAGAAATTAGGAACCTGGTCTAGTCCTGGAGATTTCCATTTATGGGCTTTCCTTAGTGCTTTCGTTATCTCTTCAATAGTAATATCACTCCATTGTTGTTCAGGGATATCTACTGCTTCCTTTTCTAGTTCTTCAATCCATTTAGCGTTTTCATTATGTCCTGTATTATTACCCCAAATGTTGTTCCAAAAGTCTTTGACTTGATCTTCAGTTGGTATTTCTTTTACTTCGATGGTCGTTTTACCAATTTCTCGGTAAAACTTTTTGGCATCCGTCTCAAAAAAATTGTTTTGGCGGTAAAAATCGTTGCGTTTTGTAAATCGTCGTAGTCTTTGGGCTTTCACTTGCAGTTTTTGCTTAAGTTCTTCTTTAATGACAGGTATTTGTTCCTTATTTTCAATTTGGTATTTTCTTATTACTTGTTTGGATTTTCTAGATTTTGATTTTCCATTCTTTTGGAGTTCTTCTAGTATTGAGATCTCTCTTCTAAAGTTCTCAATTTCTTTATCAATTTGTTTCTGCCATTTAGGCTTAGAAGGGCCTCGTCGTTTCCCTTTATTTCGTTTTCGTTTATTTTTGATTCCAGATTTTTCTTGTAATACTTTCGATGTTGCGTAAATTAGTTGGTTGAGTTCTGTTAAATCTGGGTCTCTTTCAGTACAGAGTTGCCTTAAAGCTACATTGCCAAGGTTGAATAATTTTTTTAATTTATTTCATTCCCATCGGGCCCTTCATCCTCAGCATTTTCAATATCATTGTCATCAGGTTCCTCTGCTTCAGGTTCTCTAGTGTCGGCTTTAACCTGTATTTTAATTAGTTCAATTTCCATATCTGTTATTTTCTTAGTACGCATAATATATCTCCTCACATTTGCTAGTTTGTTTGCATCCATAAAATCTAGCTTATCGCTATCACTATTACGTCTACACCATGTTAGAAAAGCGTCTTCAGTATTATTGGTTTGCGGTTTTTCTAGCGCATAATAAAAGCAATACAGTACTTCCTTGTGTTCTTCTCGTGTCCATCTCTTTCTTTTTTCCTTTTGATTTTGTTTTGGTGGTGAACCCGAGGGGCCAGGGTTGGGACAACTCCCGTTCTGGTGACCACTTGGGCATTCGTTAAGAGAACAATTAGACTCAGTAGCAGATTTTTCGACCTCAGGCTGGTCTTGCCCTGAGGGACGCGTCCCTTGTTGACCCGCGCGACGGACGATGCGGTATGATTTTCTTCTAGTTTTCATTTCATTTCAAATAGCATTTTAACCTTACTGCCAAGGGACATTATCATTGTCATTAGAAAGATTGCTAATCAAAGCTGAAGACCTCTTTCCGGCCATGAGACAGCTGATCCCGCCGGACGTCAACCCGGTATTTCACGTTCGGGGCGAGATTTTTATATCTGAGGTTCTCAACTCATATTATTATTATTATTATTATTATTATTATTATTATTATTATTATTATTATTATTATTATTATTATTATTATTATTATCATTATTATTATTATTATTATAATTATTATTATCATCATCATCATCATCATCATCATCATCATCATCATCATCATCATCATCATCATTGCTGTTCTTCTTATCATTATTATTATTACCATTACTATCTTCTTATTACTGCATTATCATTATTGTTATATTTTTCATTGATATTATCATTGCTATTATCCTTCTCATCATTTTTATCATCATTATTTTAGTTAATATTATCATTATTATTATCAGTATCATTGTTACTATTATTGTTATTATTATTATTATTATTATTATTATTATTATTATTATTATTACTATTATTATTATAATTATTATCATTATCATTATTACTATTATTATTATTATTATCATTATTATTACCATTATTATCATTATCACTAATATTAATCATATGATTATCATCCTTGCAGTTCCTATCACCATTATCACCATCGTTGTGACTATAAACATTATCATTATTATTATCATTACTATTATCCTTATCAACATAATTTTTATTATCATTTTTACTTATTGGTAATGTTATCATGATCATTATAATTACCATCATTATTATTATTTCTGATGTTATTATTATCATCATCATCAATGTTGTTATTATTATTACTTTTATTCTTCTTCTTTGTGTTATCATTATTGTCAGTGCTATTACTATGTCTATTATCATTTTCATTAATATTGTTAAGGCTAATTACTATTTTTTATTGTTGTTTTTATCAATCTTATTTTTAAAAATCCTTTTCTTTTTCTTGTTCTTATGAAAATCATAATGATAATAATAATGATGTAAGTATTATGATGATTATTGATATTGCCATTATTATTATCACTTTTGATATCATAATTGTTTTTATTATAATAATCCTTATGATAATGATAATGATAATGATAAAATCATAATAATACTTATAATGATATTTCCATTATCATTATTAATCATTATTATCATTATTATTGTCATTCTTATTATCATTAATATTATTATCGTTATTATTGTTATTTTTATCATTATTGTTTTATCATAATCATTATCATCAGCATTATTATCATCATTATTATCATTATTATCATCACCATAATCATTATCATTATCATCATTATCATCCTCATCATTAATACCATTACCATCACCATTTCTCACGTAACATGTAACAAAACACGCACCGACAGGGGTACCAATAATAAACTTCCTCAATAACACTGCTTCTCGTACACATTTTTAATACCAAGTCTCATGTGGAGAGAGTAAACCTTCTTTCAAAGCTAAGTGACTCTGCAAACAGAGCGGATATAGAATTCAGTGTCATAAGAAGGAGGTTAAAAGACAGCGCGACTCCAGGTGTATTTACGTATATCGGGTATTTCTCTTTGTCTTTAGCCTCGCAAGGTCATGGTTTGAATAACTAGGATTATCGTTGTTTGTTATCATTATTGTGTATGATAATTTTGATACCATTATTTTGATTGTTGTTGTTGTTGCTATTGTTGTTATTATCATATTTATTATTGTTGTTGTTGTTGCTGTTATAATTGTTTTTATTATTAATATCAATATTGTTATTATTATCATCATCATTATTACCATTATTATTATTATGATTGATGATAATGAAAAAAGCCAATGATAATATAATCATTATTATCATTATCATAACCATTATCATTATTATTATCATTATTGTTATCATTATCATTATTGTTATCATTATCATTATTATTATTATACTATCATGATTATCATCATCATCATCATCATTATTATTATTACTTATTGTTATCATAATGATTATCATTATTATTGATATTGTTGTCTTTGTTGTTATCATGTTCTTTTTGATGATGGTAATTATGTTGCTGATAATGATAATGATGATGACAATGATAATGATAATGATAATGATAAAGATAATAATAATGATAATGTTAAAGATGATGCTAATTATCATCATTATTGGTATGGTAGTTATCATTGTTATGGTTATCATTATCATTATCATTACAGTTATTTTTGCTGTAGTGACTATTACGAATAATAAAACTAACTATATCCACTATATCTAACAATCTTTTATCACTATCCTCATCATCCTGCACAGGTCGTGGATTCCAACATCACATCCCTAGTGACACCTCGCATCACCCGCGCCCACGACTGCCATGTTCACGCCCACTACGAGAAGGATACGTGCACATCCTGTCTCAATGGCGGGCGCTGTGTTAGGACGCACGAAGGACATAAGTAAGTGATTTTTTTTTTTTTTTTTTTTTTTTTTTTTTTTTTTTTTTTTTTTTTTTTTTTTTTTTTTTGGGGGGGGGGGGGACATTTCCTTTTTTTCTTTTTTTCCCTGTTGGGGTTAGGGGGAGGGGGGTGTTTGTATATTTAGGTGCGTGTGTGGGAGAAGTGTTTGTTGGTGTGTCTTTGTAAAGGATTGGGTGTTTGTGAGTGTGTGTGTATGTGTGTCCCCCCCTCTCTCTCTCTTCCTCTCTCTCTCTCTCTCTCTCTCTCTCTCTCTCTCTCTCTCTCTCTCTCTCTCTCTCTCTCTCTCTCTCTCTCTCTCTCTCTCTCTCTCTCTCTCTCTCTCTCTCTCTCTCTCTCTCTCTCTCTCTCTCTCTCTCTCTCTCTCTCTCTCTCTCTCTCTTTCTCCCTCGTTCTCTCTCTCTCTCTCTCTCTCTCTCTCCCTCTCTCTCTCTCTATCTATATTTCTGTGTATTTATGTGTTTGAAAATTAAATGTAATTAAAACAAGAAACATTAAAGCCTTATAATTATAAATGTAACTTTAAAAATTATTAACATGTAAATGAAAACAAAACGAAACGTTTTCTATTTATGCCTGTGTCACTGAGAAATGTACATAATTATCAAAATCCTTTACTAAAAGAGGTCAGTAGAATTCAACATTTGATATTTCAAATTACGAAATATATATTCATACTAAGAGATGAAAGAAAAAGAAAAAGGAAACTGCATTTAGTTCATTGACACATTACTTAAATAATGTGTGAGATAATGAAATGTTCACACGCGTTAATTTTGTTTCTTTTATAATGTTATTGAGGGCATGCGCTAGTATGAAGAATTTTTTCCAGTAAGATAAACATATGATGATCGAATATGATCAATTAATATCAGGAAATACTAACCTATTTATATATCCCATAGCTCCTATGATTAATTCGCTTTAATGAATCACACGTCAAAAGCCAAAATTACAAAAAGAAAAAAAAGAAAGATATCGTTTCGAAAAAAAAAAAGAAAAAAAAAAAGATATAACACTGATTACTAAACACTAGTTACGGTTACGACTCAGTTCTCCCTAAGGCACTTTTAACTCTTGAGGACAAACTTTTTTTTTTCTTTTCTTTTTTTTTTCTTTTTCTTTTTTAAATTCTAATTCGCAAATGGTTAGCCGTTAACCTTCATGTGTAATGGAGTGTAGTAACTTTGTGAATTCAACTTTGATTACGAGTTTCGGCAGAGGTTGAA
>BOPN01001927.1:197500-203321 GCA_017312705.2 Penaeus japonicus
CCTTCCCCCCCTCCCCTACCTATCACTCCCTCGTTCTCTTTCTCTCTGTCTATTTATCTTCTTCTGTATCCATCTATCATCCTTTTCATCTGTCTATATATCTCTATCTATCTCTCTCTATCTCTCTATCTATCTATCAGTCTGCTTAAATGTTCGTCTATGAGTTTGGTTATTCATCTAATTTTCTAGCTAATTGTTTACATGTATGTGTGTATGTGTAAATCGTATCTATCCAGATTATCTGAAGCAGAAAAGGAATTTATATTGCATAAAGTTGGGGCTGGGAGATTCATTAGGTCTGCCAGATTAATGGCAGGAGCGTATCGAATTGCAGATGCTGCCTTTTCAATAATGAGTTTGTCGCAATATTGCAGAATATCCTGTCATGCAGACCTTTTTTTTTGTATAATGCGTGTATGTATATGTGTGTTTGTGTGTGCATATGTGTGTGTGTGTGTGTGTGTGTGTGTGTGTGTGTGTGTGTGTGCGTGTGCGTATAAGTGTGTATTCTATGAAATACTGTGTATATTTATGTAACTTTCTAAAATAAAAATCCGTATTACACACTATAACAAGAGTGTTATGAATCCCCAACAATGTTTAATTAGTTCTGAAGTTAATGCAGGTTAATTGGTGGTTATATAGGAATACCCTGAGCCTTCGAAGTCACTAAGTCCCTTACACAGAATTAAGAGCACGATATCTAATCAAATATCTAATAAACTTGGCTTCATTGTCAGTGGAGGGTTTTGATTCTAGACTATATGGCATCTTTAAATTGAACTTATTTGATTTTTTTTTAGAGCTGAAGGAACCTGTACGAAAATCCATGTGACCCCCCCGACCTCTCTTTCTTTCTCTCTCTCCTTCTATCTCTCTCTTACTCCCACTGTTTATATATTTGCATGTCAATAGATAAATAGATAAGGATATATATACATATATATATATATATATATATATATATATATATATATATATATATTTATATATATATATATTATACATAGATTTAGATGCATACATACATACATACATATATATATATATATATATATATATATATATATATATATATATATATATATACATATATATAAATATATATATATATATATATATATATATATATATATATATATATATATATATATATATATATATATATATATATATGTATGTATGTATATATGCATATGCTAAGATATCCAACCCTGACCCACTGAATAGTGAATTAGCTGCTCTTTTACGCAAACCTTATACAAGCATGAGAAAATTGATTGACCCGATGATTGAGCAATATGATGATTGCAATGATTCATTAACTGAGACCGAGCTTGATGCTGCCCTCACCAGAGAAAATTCAACAGCTCCTGGTGAGGTTGGCATTACGTATGATGTCACTGGACTACTAAAAAATGCCCCTGGTGATACTGTTCCAAGACTATTCCAACTCCTTTATGAAAAGGATATGCTACCAATATCCTGGACGCACTACTATAACACTAATACCAAAACAAATAATCCAGGGAATGCAGATTGATTTCCTTAACTAGCTGTCTTTGTAAAACTTTTGAAAGAGTCATACTAAATCGGCTATTATTTAGAATTAAAAATAAAATATCGCCAGTTCTTTATGGATTTATGTTAGACAAGAGAGTTCAGGGATGTATAATAACGTTTATGTCAGTTCTTGTAAGTAATGGGTTCACAATTTTCCTGAATTTGAAGTCTGCATTTGATACAGCTAATAAGCAAATAATCCTACATAAACTAGCCCTGATGGGAATCAGCGGACATACATTACGGTGGATCAATGGATACTTCCAGAATAGGCAATCAACCGTAGTGTTTCAAGGCTACAAGAGCGAACAGAGGACCATGTCGCTCGGTACCCCCCAAGGGGGAGTACTAAGCCCTTGTTGTATAATGTTTTTTAAACTCCCCTATGAAACGTTTTAAACAACAAACTAATGCTACGATCATAAGCTATGCTGACGATATATTGATTCATGCTAGAAATTATCAAGACTATATATATGCACTGCAGATAATATCGACGGTCTCCAATGAACTAAGATTGATTATTTCAATAAATAAAACCAAGATCTAAAGTCATATTGTAAAAGACCGAGGTAGGCAGTTCAATATAGATGGTAATAATATAGCTCAGGTTGAGTCATTTCGATATCTCGGAGTCAATATTACACACACGGCCGATGATGTTGAAGTGATCAATAAAAAATGTAAGAGTAAATTAGCTGCCTTACGTGCAGTTGCTGGTAATAATGTGACTTCGGGGGCAAACATACGAATTGTAAGAATGATGTACACAGCTTACATAAGACCCCTCATTGATTATGCTGCACCTGCTTTAGTAACACAGTTATCCCGAACAATTAGAAGGCTAAAAGTAATGTAAAATATGGCAATGAGGATAATCCTGGGATATCCAAATACAACAATGGTTTTGAACATGAGGAAAGAACTCGGATTGCTAAGCATTATGAATAGGATTACAGAAATCAACACAATGGCAGCAATAAAATTATGAAGAACACCGGATGACAGTATAGCCAAGGAATCCCTGCTGAATTGCCTTTCCACAGGGCGCCACAGATCTGCTTGGGTCAAAAAAACATGCACAGAGCTTCGAGGCCATAATATGAGTTCTGCAAAGGCATCCCTGAAAAACATTCTGTTCCTCTATGGGAGGTAAAACGCTTCATCATCAAAGCATGTGTCCCTCCGAAAAAGCAAATTGAAAACACGCCCATTTGAAAGCGAAAGTAAGACATTACATTCTGAAACAAATTCATGAGATTAAGCAAGAATATGAGATAAAACAACTTATATTCACTGATGGGACGGTAACTTCAGCCACAGGTTCAACCCCATGTGCTGCAATCGTAAGCGATGCCACTGGAAGGATTAGCAATGTTGGAATCAAACACAAACACTAGGCGTCCATCCTGCAGGCAGAGGTGTTTGCTTTACTTGTTGCTCTCAAGATATCCGATCGTACGGGAGATAGTATCTCTCACCATGACAGACTTCCTCTCCTCATTCCATGCTCTAAACTCATACAGATAATATAGCACGTGTCAACAATCAGGTATAGGTTAAGAAGATTGTTTCTGAAGGATATAGCCACTAAACTACTGTGGGTACTATCACACATAAATCTAGAGTTACACGATAAGGCTGATGCTCTGTCTAAATCATGCAGTCATAGGGATACTATTGAGTATTACATTGGTGTAACGACTGAGCATGTACACAAGATCATAAAAAAACCTCTCCACTCAGGCTGAAACGGAGAGAAATGTCGAGCAAGACACAAACAAATCAGTCATTCACCATAACGCAATGTCCAAGACAAAGCATATCTACAGCAGTACAGAGTTACGAGGCAGCTTAATGTAGTGACTGCAAGGGTACGGCTTGGCTACACATATTATATAGTGTCTCAAACAATGCTGAGGGAACTGAATGTAAGTTGTGCAGTCATCCCTATTCACACACCCTTGTAATGCAATGATAAGTCCTCTAATTGAAGAGTTTCGTGAAAGGAATGAACATAAGACATTGTACGGTATTGCAACACAAGATCTTTGTCCTAGCATATCAATTGACAGGGTCACAGAATATCTGCTCCACCAACAATGTATGTCTCAGAATCTAACATGAACTATTTAGGCATAGTTCCTATGCCTATTCATGTGTATACATTCTCTCTCTCTCTCTCTCTCTCTCTATATACACATACATTCAATTTCCTATTCCATTAGCGACAGACAATATACAATTGGAACTTCAGTGAAATATGACCTCATTGTTAACACTTCTGTACACGGTCAGGTCCAGACGCGGCAATCCTTGTTATGTGGAGCGGCACTCTTGGCCAACACTTTTAGCTCATTGTCCGTCTGCATGAATAAGCAAGGGATATTTATACACACCTGCACACCTCCTACTGCGAAGAACTCATACCAGCTTTTACAAATCCAAATTTCCCCGGTCGTGGAATCCACACGTCATTATCCCTTCATAAAAAGCACACACACACACACACACACACACACACACACACACACACACACACACACACACACTGTTTTTGTAAAGTACTGTCTGTGTCTATACTGTATCAGCGAGTAGAGAACGTTTCAAGTGGCTGTATCTCTATCCTTGTTATAATACCATTGCTATCATAAACCCACAAGGTGTTATGAGTTGCGACATGCAAAAATACATATTGGCGCACACACACACGCACATTCATACACATATGTAATTTGTGTGCATCTGTCTTTCTGCCCTGTCTCCCCGTCCGTCTGTGTTTTTCTACCTGTCTGTCTTTGCATGTGTTGTCTCTTTCACAGTCTGTTTCTCTCGCTCTCACTCACTCTCTTTCTCTCTCTCTGTCTCTGTCTCTATCTGTCTCTGTTTCTCTCTCTCTCTCACTCTCTCTATCTCTCTGTCTCTGTCTATGTCTCTGTCTATGTCTCTCTCTCTCTCTCTCTTTATTTACATATAGATAGATATAGCCGGATATAGATATAAATAGTGAGAGAGAGATTGGCAAATAGATATATTCGCTGTCCTAGGTAACTCTTTAAATGCAGAAATATCACAGAATATCATATTCATATCCAACAGGCATGATATCAGCTCGTTACGGATTTTTTAAAACTTTAATCTTCGTCTGGCAGAAGTATCTTGAGATTGTCTTACAAAATGATGTCGTTATGTCATCAGTGTATAGTTATTTCTACTCCAAGCGATAGACTTATGAGCGTCCATCTTTTAGGACACAATAAAAGGGAGAAGAATCCTAAATTTTTCCCACGGGCATCCCATCCCTGATTTAACACGTCACTAAACATAGTCGGTGGGAAATAAATATCAGGGACTTGGCGGTTCGTGCTGTCAGAGTCAAGGCACGAGAAAAGAAAACACATTTGGAGAAGATCTGCCTTACTATATTAGCCATTAACCCTCTTCCAGCCCGAGTTCCCCTTACGACGTCACATTATTTCACTCGATGTCCTCTGCTGGGTATCCGAAGGTCCCCCCACCCCCTTTTTTTTTATCCTTTTTTTTTTTTTTTTTTTTTTTTTTTTTTTTTTTTTTTTTTTTTTTTTTTTTTTTTTCTTAGCTTTCGAGATGTTTAAGGAAGGTAGTTTCGTTCTGTAGTTGGCTTTTCTCTTCATTATCTCTCTCTCTTTGTCTTTATCTTGCTTTCTCTCTCTCTCTCTCTTTCTCTTACATTTGTTTATCTGTGTTTTCAATGTATAATGTGATTCTGACTCATGATATATTTGCATTTGTAATATTCAAGTGTACACTGTCATCAATATTTAGTCAGATCCTCTCTCTCTCTCTCTCTCTCTCTCTCTCTCTCTCTCTCTCTCTCTCTCTCTCTCTCTCTCTCTCTCTCTCTCTCTCTCTCTCTCTCTCTCTCTCGCTCTCTCACCCCCTCCCTCTCTCGCTCTCTCGGCCTGTCTCTCTCTTTCTCTCCTTCCCTCTCTGTAACCTTGCCATAACCATTTGTATTTATATTTTATGCTTGCTGACATTGTTATTGTGTCCCATAAATATAATTTGCATGTGTATGGTTTCGCTGTTATTCATCTATACATGTATGTTATTGTATTTCATCTAATGCCCTCTTCCATCATTTTATTTATTACAATATTAATAACACTCACGCATATATACATACACAAACGTACGCTCTTGCTGAGAGGGGTAAACACTAATGATATTTTACCATTCCCCTTGCAAGGGCTATATACACATGCAACACTTTCTTCTT
>BOPN01001927.1:204957-207457 GCA_017312705.2 Penaeus japonicus
ATGATGATAAAAGTGATGACAATGATAGCGAATGAAATAATGATAATAAGAGTATCAACAATCATGATGGAAATGAGAATGATGATAATCACAATTATGGTGATATTGATAATAATAATAAGAAGATTAAGAAGGATGATAATAATAATGATAATGGTAAGAAAAATGATAATATCAATAATGATAGTAATCGGTGGGGATGATCAGGATAAAGACAATTATCATAGATACAGTAACAATATTGATAATACTAATAATTATTTCAATTATGATAACAATGATAGAAATAATGATTATAACGAAAAGGATATTACTGATAATGATATTAATACGATAATGATAATAAAGATGATTGTTATGAAGATAATGATAGAAATGGTGGTAGTCACGATGATAATTATAATGATAAAAAGAATAATAATGATAATCTAAAAAATATATAATAACGATAACAATAATAATGATGATACTGATAATAATGATATAAGAGATAACTAAAAAAGAAAGGCAGAAAAAAGAAAAAAAGAAAAACACTAGAAAAAAAAAGAAATAAAAAGACATCAAAGAAAGATGGAAAACAAGATCAAAACAATATGCGAAACAAACAAACAAACAAACAAAGAGATTGATGAGTCACCGAAGACGGGATCAGAGAAAATATGAAGGAAAAGCGAACAACGTTGGGATATTTAGACACCAGATCTTTCCTATGTCACATGACTCCCCGAAGGGAATACACACATCACGGCATTACGGAGAGGGGTTGGGGGTCGGGTGGGGGAAGTGGGACGGATGAGGGGAAGGGGATGGGTGTGGGGAGGGGGGGAGGTGGAATGGAAGTGGGGAAGGGGATGGGTGTGGGGGAGAGGGGGAGGTGGAATGGATGTGGGGACGGGGAGAGGTTGGGGAGAGGGGGAGGTGGAATGGAAGTGGGGAAGGGGATGGGTGTGGGGAGGGGGGGAGGTGGAATGGAAGTAGGGAAGGGGATCGGTGTGGGGAGGGGGGGGAGGTGGAATGGAAGTGGGGGGGGGGGGGGGAGGTGGAATGGAAGTGGGGAAGGGGATGGGTGTGGGTGTGGGGAGAGGGGTAAGGGGAAGCTGAAAAGAGGGAGGTGGAGAGAAATAAGAGGCCTGGTGAGGGGAAGAGGGGGGGGGGGATTGGCGTAAGGCGAGAGAGGGGAGGAGAGGAGAGTAAAGAGAAAGAGGGGGCCTGGTGAGGGGAAGAGGCAGAAGGGATGGCATAGGGCGAGGGGGAGGGGAGGCTTAAGATTGGGAGGTGGAGAGAATGATGGGTCTGGTGTAGGGAAGATGCGGAGGGGATTAGTATAGGGAGAGGGAAGGGAGAGGTTGGGGAGGGGAAAGGGAAGAGAAAGAGGGAGAGGGGATTAAAGTGGGGAGAGAGAGGGGAGAGGCTGAGGAAGGGACAGTGAAGAGAAAAAGAGGGGAGGGGATAGGGACGTAGGGCAAGAGAGGGGGGGAGGCTGGGGAGAGAATTAGCGTCGGGAGAGGGGGGGGGGGGGCTAAAGAGTGGTATTAGCATGGGGAGAGGGGGGGGGGGGGCTGAGGAGGGGATGCTGACAGTGAGAGGAGGTGGAGACATCCATGGGCCGAAGAGGAGAGGCTGTGGAGGAAGAGACGGGCGAGGAGAAGACGGCAGGAAAAAAGGGAGATACATAAAAAGGGGGGAGGGAGGAGGTAACAAAAATGGGGAGGGAAAGTAGGGGAAATAACAAGAGCAAGACGCGGGAGGGGGGTGGGGGGAGGGAGCTGAGGAGGGAAGAGGGGAGGGGGCGGCTGTGAAAAAAGTGTGGGGGTGAGGGGTTGGAGGGGGACAGGGAACTGGGATATGGCCGATTGATTTGCACTTTGCATCTATTACGTGTACTTTGCGGTGCATCATGGGTGTGGTATATATTTCTGTAATCAAATAATCGGAGGCACTTAAAGGAGAGAGCAGGGGAAGGGGAAAAAAAAGGGAGAGAGAGAGGGGAGAGAGGGGGCGAGGGAGGGAGGCAGGTAGGAAAAGAAAGATTAGGGAGAGAGAGAGAGAAAGAAAGAGAGAGAGAGAGAGAGAGAGAGAGAGAGAGAGAGAGAGAGAGAGAGAGAGAGAGAGAGAGAGAGAGAGAGAGAGAGAGAGAGAGAGAGAGAGAGAGAGAGAGAGAGAGAGAGAGAGAGAGAGAGAGAGAGAGAGAGAGAGAGAGAGAGGAGATAGAGAGAAGGAGCAGGGAGGAGAGACAGGAAAAGAGAGATTAATGAGGGGGAAAGAGAAAGAGAAAGGGGCGGAGGATAGGAGAGAGAGAGAGAGAGAGAGAGAGAGAGAGAGAGAGAGAGAGAGAGAGAGAGAGAGAGAGAGAGAGAGAGAGAGAGAGAGAGAGAGAGAGAGAGAGAGAGAGAGAGAGAGAGAGAGAGAGAGAGAGAGAGAGAGAGAGAGAGAGAGAGAGAGAGTGATAATAAAAGGCTCCGGAGAAAAAATATATAGCCGTATTTTATGTATGAATTCT
>BOPN01001927.1:219957-224957 GCA_017312705.2 Penaeus japonicus
ATATATATATATATATATATATACATATATATATACATATATATATATATATATATATATATATATATATATATATATATATATATATATATATATATATATATATATATATATATATATATATATATATATATATATATATATATATATATATATATATATATAAATATATATATATATATATATATATATATATATATATATATATATATATATATATATATATATATATATATGTCTACACACACACACACACACACACACACACATATATGTATATATATATATATATATATATATATATATATATATATATATATATATATATATATATATACATATATATATATATATATATATATATATATATATATATATATGTACACATATATATATGTATATATATATATATATATATATATATATATATATATATATATATATATATGTATATATATATATATATATATATATATATATATACATATATATGTATATATATATATATATATATATATATATATATATATATATATATATATATATATAATATACATATGGGTGCGTTTGTGTGTATGTATGTGTGTGTGTGTTTAAAGATCAAAAATAAAAACAAACAGAGTTCTGGAGCGAAGTAAATGCGTGCAAAAACAGGGCAACACCCTCTGTTCACCCCAACCCCATCCTGTTGATAAGTTGAACACGAAGGAGAAAAGAAAAGGGAAAAGAAAAGAAGGGGTAGGGGGGGAGGGTCCTCTGGGTACATAAGCAACGAAAAATCAAGTGACTTCATTGTTAAAAAATAAGAAGAAAAAAAAGGAAAAATCTGCCTTAGGGAGAAACTCAGAGCCGCACGTTCGACTAGCAGTGAAAATTAATGGTGATGGATAATAGTCAATACGCGTGAGATATTATAACCCAATATTAGCGTAGCAGTAAATCAGGGCAATTTATGAATACGCTTATTCTATGCGGCAAATATAAATCTATAAATATATCCTATGCCGCGAAAATTACTTTACTGGGAGGAAAATAATAATTCAGCACTCGACAGGGCTCCGTTATTTTCACTCTTCTTTGCCAATATAATCATAGAGCTAAATGGTACAACTGGAACCCTCTGTGCGGGGGAAGGGGGGAAGGGGAAAGGTGGAAGGGGGGGGGGTATGAGAGCGCCGCCAAATGTGGGTTCGTTGACGCAGCTGCACGCCAGAGTAAAGTTCCTTGCTGCTGCAACCAAAGCTGGAAAGTTTAATTAGCGGAGCTTTGCGTAGTCTTCGCATTTGTGTATGTGTGGGTTCGTAGCTGATTGTGGCCCCCTGCGGATAGGTGTGTGTGTGTGTGTGTGTGTGTATGTGCGGGTGTGTGTGTGTGGGTGTGTGTTGGTGCGTTTTTGTTAGTGTGTGTGTGTTTGTGTGTGTTGGTGCGTTTTTGTTAGTGTGTGTGTGTTTGTGTGTGTTGGTGCGTTTTTGTTAGTGTGTGTGCGTGTGTGTGTGTGTTAGTGCTTGTTTGTCAATGTGTGTGTGTTTGTGTGTGTGTGTAAAAACAATCTACAATAAAAGCATATTACGAAAAAACAACAACAACAAAAAAACATACCAATCTAGAAAACCAATAATGGTATAGAACCAATAACAATAATACATAAAATCAATTGGAAACCGGAAAATCCATCAAGAGAATACGCATTAAATTCATCACCTGTTGTCCACTCATCACTCCCAGCGTCAGTGAACGAGAGTACCATTATAGTGCTACTTGCAATGGCGAATCTTCCATTATCTGAATGTTGAGAGTATACTCTGCAATATCATTCGTTCTTAAGAGATACTCAAAGACTAAAAAACCTTGATATGATTTGCAATATTCGCATCTCCTTGTTTATGCTTCACCAGAGGTAGATGTTGCATTTCCTTTTCTTACGTGAAAATATTGTCAAAATCTCAAATATAATAAGATAGCTTGTCGCAAGGTCACGTGGCTAGACGTGGAAAAATTATATTATCATAGCCTGCCTGTTTATGCGGCAAAGTTACGTAAGGCATTGTGTGACGCAACGTTTCTCGTTAGCTCCTGGTGTTGCTAAAAGGCATTGTATGATATTTTCCTGGTTCGTCTATTGCTGTTATCATTTGTCATCACTACTACTGCTAATATTATCATCATTATCATCATCATCAATATTATTGTTACTATTATCATCTTTAATGGTAATTATGATAGTAACGATAGTATTAATGATAATGATATTGATGATGATAATAATGATATTGAATGTCAATATCGTTATCATCATTACAGTATTTATTGCTAACAATGATAACATTAACAACAAAAAAGCTATGACAATAGTGATGATGATGATAAGAAACTAAAGATGAAAATAATAATTATGATGATAATGATAATAATGATGATACAAACACTGATGACAATGATGGCAATAACAATGATAACAGTAACAATGATAATTATCATCACAACACCAATAATGATAATATTAATAACAATAATGAAATTGGTATCATTATCACAGTATGTATAACCTTAATAATGAGGATGATTAAAACAACATTACTATTTCTGATATTTTTTTTCGTTTTATTCTTTCTTTTTAGTATGCTTATTATTTTCTACCTGTTCCAGCATAATTTAACATTCACATGGCTCTACTCTCAAGACCCTCAATATCTACTTTGACCCTGATAATCAACAATGATAATCAACCTCACAGACAGGATCATCTATACTTAGAATTCCAGATAAGTAAAGGTCTTATTCCCTTAACTAATCGTAAGGACACATCTTTATTTTTGTACGATGAGGAACAGAATATTGAATCCTGAATATTTAGTCATATGTCATGCTAAGGAAGAGCAATATTACATTTTCTGGCTCTTATCTATTCATGCAAATATTCTAACTTTTAGAAATAGTATATTGTCTATTTCTAAATACTGTAAAAAAAATAAAATAAAATAAAATAATCTATCAGCATATTACCATCTTTATATACTGCAAATTTATGTTAGTAACACATACAAACACACACACGACCTATCAGACAATCTCTCTCCCTTTCTCTCTCTTTTATATATATATATACATACATATGGGTGCGTTTGTGTGTATGTATTTGTGTGTGTGTGCTTAAAGATCAAAAATAATAACAAACAGAGTTCTGGAGCGAAGTAAATGCGTGCAAAAACAGGGCAACACCCTCTGTTCACCCCAACCCCATCCTGTTGATAAGTTGAACACGAAGGAGAAAAGAAAAGGGAAAAGAAAAGAAGGGGTAGGGGGGGAGGGTCCTCTGGGTACATACGCAACGAAAAATCAAATGACTTCATTGTTAAAAAAAGAAGAAAAAAAATAAAAGAAAGGAAAAATCTGCCTTAGGGAGAAACTCAGAGCCGCACGTTCGACTAGCAGTGAAAATTAATGGTGATGGATAATAGTCAATACGCGTGAGATATTATAACCCAATATTAGCGTAGCAGTAAATCAGGGCAATTTATGAATACGCTTATTCTATGCGGCAAATATAAATCTATAAATATATCCTATGCCGCGAAAATTACTTTGCTGGGAGGAAAATAATAATTCAGCACTCGACAGGGCTCCGTTATTTTCACTCTTCTTTGCCAATATAATCATAGAGCTAAATGGTACAACTGGAACCCTCTGTGCGGGGGAAGGGGAAAGGGGGAAAGGGGGGGGAAGGGGGGATATGAGAGCGCCGCCAAATGTGGGTTCGTTGACGCAGCTGCACGCCAGAGTAAAGTTCCTTGCTGCTGCAACCAAAGCTGGAAAGTTTAATTAGCGGAGCTTTGCGTAGTCTTCGCATTTGTGTATGTGTGGGTTCGTAGCTGATTGTGGCCCCCTGCGGATAGGTGTGTGTGTGGGTGTGTGTGTGTGTGTGTGTGTGTGTCTGTGTGTGTGTGTGTTGGTGCGTTTTTGTTAGTGTGTGTGTGTTTGTGTGTGTTGGTGCGTTTTTGTTAGTGTGTGTGTGTTTGTGTGTGTTGGTGCGTTTTTGTTAGTGTGTGTGCGTGTGTGTGTGTGTTAGTGCTTGTTTGTCAATGTGTGTGTGTTTGTGTGTGTGTGTAAAAACAATTTACAATAAAAGCGTGCTACGAAAAAAAAACAAAAAAACAAAAAAACACACCAATCTAGAAAACCAATAATGGTATAAAACCAATAACAATAATACATAAAATCAATTGGAAACCGGAAAATCCATCAAGAGAATACGCATTAAATTCATCACCTGTTGTCCACTCATCACTCCCAGCGTCAGTGAACGAGAGTACCATTATAGTGCTACTTGCAATGGCGGATCTTCTATTATCAGAATGTTGAGGATATTCTCTGCAGCATCATTCCGTTCTTAAGAGATACTCAAAGACTAAAAAACCTTGATATGATTTGCAAGATTCGCATCTCCTTGTTTATGCTTCACCAGAGGTTGATATTGCTTTTCCATTTCTTACGTGGAAATATTGTCGAAATCTCAAATATAATAAGATAGCTTGTCGCAAGGTCACAGGGATGGACGTGGAAAAATTATATTATCATAGCTTGCTTGTTTATGCGGCAAAGTTACGTAAGGCATTGTGTGACGCAACGTTTCTCTTTAGCTCCTGGTGTTGTTAAAAGGCATTGTATGGTATTTTCCTGGTTCGTTTATTGCTGTTATCATTTGTCATCACTACTACTACTGACATTATTATCATTATCATCATTATCAATATCATTGTTACTTTTATCATATTTAATGATAATTATGATAGTAACAATAGTATTAATGATAATGATATTGATGATGATAATAATGGTATTTAATGTCAATATCGTTATCATCATTACAGTATTTATTTCATATATATATATATATATATATATATATATATATGTGTGTGTGTGTGTGTGTGTGTGTGTGTGTGTGTGTGTGTGTGTGTGTGTGTGTGTGTGTGTGTGTGTGTGTGTATATATATGTATAT
>BOPN01001927.1:234957-237457 GCA_017312705.2 Penaeus japonicus
ATGTAATGATAATTGCAGTGATTTGATATGCCTTATATTTGTATATATATTTGTTCAAGAACGCTTTCACCCATCCGCGTTCACGTACACTCATTCAAACACACACACACATACATGCACATAATCACACACACACACACACACACACACACACACACACACACACACACACACACACAGAAACGCATTCGTACATTTCATATCTGCTAAGTGTGGCTGTATGCCAAATTAATATCTTTCTCTCCGTTATTCCAATTTACCTCTTCCTTTGATTCTAATTTCCCCTTGATTTCTATCCGTCATTCCCGACCTCTTCTATCTCTCCAGCCTCTCTATATCCTTCGTAATTCCCCTCACATCCTTCATACCAGGGTCCCAATCTTACCCTCACATATCTCCTTTCCTTCTTAACATGTCCCCCGTATTCCCCTTTTCATTCGTCAACGTTATTTCCATTTCCTTAAACCCTTTCCCCATTAAAACCTATCACGCCCCTCTGTTTCTCCCCTTTTCGCTAAATTAATTGGTCTCGCTTGGCAGCTCCTCCTCGAGCACTCACCTTTTGAAATACGATCTCGCTGTTGTCACCTCGCACGGGCGTTTTGCTCAGAGAGGATCGTGCTCTGATATTTTTGTCATTACTGTTCATAGTGATGACATTGATCATAACAATGATACTATGATACTATTGACTATTGATAATGGTGGTATGTATGATAATGATAACATATTTCTTAACAATTATGATAATGATTATAAAAAAATATTGATGATAATAATAATATTAATATTAAAAACAAGTATCGTAAAAGGCAGTACCTACAATAATCATACTAATAAGGAAAATAAGAATGATTAAAAAATAGAGAGGATAATGACAATAAAAATCATAATTTTGATAGTAAGAGTAACAAGAACGCCAACAAGAGCAAGAACAACAACAATAACAATGAAAAAAAAATCATAATAACAATGGAAAGGATATTAAGAGAAAGGGAGAAAAGAGGAAGCTAGAGGGAGAGAAAGCGAGAGAGAGAGAGAGAGAGAGAGAGGGAGAGAGAGGGAGAGAGAGAGAGAGAGAGGGAGGAGAAGGAAAGAAAAGAAAGAGAGAGAGAGAGAGAGAGAGAGAGAGAGAGAGAGAGAGAGAGAGAGAGAGAGAGAGAGAGAGAGAGAGAGAGAGAGAGAGAGAGAGAGAGAAAAGCCGAAAGAAAGAGAGAGAGAGAGAAGCCAAAAGAAAGAGAGAGGAAAAAAAAGAGTCTAGAGTAAGAAAGAGCGAGAGAGAGAGAGAGAGAGAGAGAGAGAGAGAGAGAGAGAGAGAGAAAGAAGGAGAAGAAAATTGAGGAGAAATAGCGAAAAATAATTATTGCGGATGTGAATGTCCCTTCCACTCGGGAGATTACAAATTACTTTGGCTTAAAAGGCTGATGTTGCAATTATTTCTTGTTTGTCTGTTTGGATATGAAGGTGCGTGTATGTTTGAGTGTTAGTGTATTTTGGTTTGTGTGTATGTGCGTTAGTGTTTGTTTGTTTTTTGTTTGTTTGTTTGAATGTCTGTTTGCCTAGTTGTTTATTAATGTATTTTTTTGTCTGTATGCTATTTTTCTGTGTGTATGTGTGAGTTTTTAGGCATACATATACGTGCGTTTGAGTGCGTGTTTATGTGTGGTTAGAATCTAAGTCGAAAAACATTCTGTTATGCATTATGATATGATTATTCCTCTTACTTATAAAGATGGAAATCATATATGAAAACATATGTATAAGTATATTGATATACGTAAATATATACAAAAATTGTGTCCATGGTTATAAACACAAACAATTCTTAGAGGTAATTGTCTAATTTGGGCAATATATCAATGCATGGAAGATGACAATGATAACAATAAAAACAATGACAACAAAGTTGATGATATGACAGTGAAAAATGAAATTCAGAATAATAAACAAGATAATGATATTAATGGTAGTGATAATAGTACTGACAATAACGATACCACTAATATAAATGATAGTAATGATAATGATAACTATAACAACAAATACTTATGTTAATGATTATAAGGATAAAAATGATTATAATGATAACTACGATACTGGTGATATAGATGATAATAAGTATCAATATAGCATCAATTTGCTTATAATTTTATGATAATGATAATAAAGAAAGAATAATAATAACCATATAGATATAAATATGAATATATATAAACACGCACAAATGTGTGTGTGTGTGTGTGTGTGTGTGTGTGTGTGTGCATATGAGTGTATATGTATGTATACATACATACATATATATATATATATATATATATATATATATATATATATATATATATATATATGTATATACATATATATATATATATATATATATAAATAAATATATATATATACATATATATACATATATATATATGTATATGTATATATATATATATATATATATATATATATATATATATATTTATATATATATATATATATATATACATAT
>BOPN01001928.1:45000-47500 GCA_017312705.2 Penaeus japonicus
GGAAGAGGTATGGTAAAGGGGAGGAAAATGGAAGGGGAAGAGGGAAAATAAGGAAAGGGAAAATGGGAAGAAAGGGGGAATTCATAGTGGGAGAGTACGTGGGAAGCCACTGTGATGCCTGCATGTCCTGTCTAGCTAAAAAGAATGAAGCCAGCTCTTTTGATAATGCAGTGGCGCTCACGTGATGATAAAAGATAAATGAAAAAGAGGCGAATTGAGTTGTGGTTCATAATAGCTTTAACATGCGTGCCTGAATAAAGCAAAAGAAGTCTAAGCAAAAAAGGAAGCTGATGGAAATATAGCTTCAAACCCAGTATTCATTGAGGGTATACACTTGATTATTTTTAGTAAACCGTAAGCTATTATTACTACAAGTATGTTATAAAGACATGTGATATAACTAGATTTGTTAATTGTTCTATAATCCCCATTCGAAGACTTCAGCCAAAACTTGGCAACAGTAGCATATCGGAGGCAAACATCCATCCATATAGTTACATAACATCTGTTCAAATGTATTGATTTAGTCTTGTGGCTGAGAGATTCCGGTGGAACCTTGAACACGCCTCGCAGAACGGGCGTGCTTTCATGTCCTTTGGAACAACACGGGATGTTATAACGGCCACGACATCTCATGACATCATATGTAAATGTTCACAGCAGTGAATATAATTAATGTGCACATGGCGTGATTATGAGTGATATGTATGACTGATGAGTTGATATGTGAAAATCAGTGAATGATAATAATGAATAGATATGTTAATTACTGATGATATACATCAGAATTATATAATCCAAGTGCTCCTTATAAAAGTTATGCTTCCAATACCACGGCGAAGGAGAGGGCGTTAGGGAGTTATGAATGCATTTTACATAATACTTCGATATCACAATAAGAATAAAAAGGTTATCTGAATGGACAGCCTTTTATGCAAATCTCCGCGTTTCACCATCGCGGCAAAAGGAAAATCCGTGAATTATCATAACATATGATAGTCTTGTAGCAATATACATAGCAACGTGAGAAAAAAAGTAAAATGATCCCTCTATGGAGACTCCAGATAAAGAAGAAACTAATATTGCTCAAGACGTTGCGCGTTTAATAATTTCCTTTTTTTTTTATTATTGTTGTCGTGTTTAATTTCCTCTCACCTCTCGTAAGGGTGTCCATTGTGTCAATCTCATTACTCAGGATTCTGTCTCCCTTTCGCCTGTGGGAATCTTCTAGAAGGATGTTTGATATAAGCATTCGAATTGTTTAAGTTATCGCGCTTCTAATTTCTATAGTGGTTCTATGATTAGGCGGAAGATTGCAGTAACCTAGCAATGCTGGTAATTGAGGTTTATTAGAATATCAATGATTAAGGTTATTAGAATATCAATTGCTCTGTTAACACTAACGATCTGTCGATATTGATCGATTAATAGCGAAATTTGTTATTGTGAGTAAAATAGCTAAAATTAGTAGTGTCAATAAAACTGTCATTGTCACTGGTGTTGAATATCATTATCATTTGGATATATAATAATCCTCGTATATCCAAGTAAGGACGAAATAAAATGATTTTTAAACTGTCGAGTACTGGAATGGAATATTACAGTAGCATTTCCGATCAGAGCACACTCACACACACACACACACACACACACACACACGCACACACACACCCACACACAAACACAAACACGCACACGCAGAGAGAAAGAAAATGCAAAAACCTAAGTAGAGAGAAAAAAAGAGAAAAGAGAAAAGAGAAAAGAGAGGAAGAAAAGAGAGAAAGAGAGAGAGAGAGAGAGAGAGAGAGAGAGAGAGAGAGAGAGAGAGAGAGAGAGAGAGAAGGAAATGCAGAAAATAAAGTAGAGAAAAAAGAGATAAGAAGAAAAGAGAGATAAGATGAGAAGAGAGAAAAGAGAGGAAGAAGAAGAGAGAGAGAGAGAGAGAGAGAGAGAGAGACGAGAGAGGGGGGGGGGAAGATAAGAGGTAAATAGAAGGAGAGAGAGGGAGAGAGGGGGAAAAGATAAGAGGTAAAGAGAGAGAGAGAGCATATACTATTCCAAGAGCCACAGGGAAGGAACAAATGCCAATATTCTGTGAGTAAGTATGCCCCAAATTCTATGCTCTCCTACGGGTTTTGCAGCATAGGATGAAGGGAGCTGAAAAAGGACACATAATACAGCATGAACACATTAAAAAAAGAAGGAAAAAAATGAAGAATAAGTAACTGACAAGACGAGAAAAAAATCCCAAATAACCAAATTAAGACAAGTTTCGTCTTAAGAGGTCAGTCAAGAAAAGGAGTCAGCCAGGAGCCAGGTGAGAGCCGAGGTCGAAGGTTAGGGGAAGACTCATTATACCGTAATGAGGTTTACCGTTGTGTTCTCCCCATTAGACCAAGGGGAGAAGTCAGACTCGGGGCCTAAGCCGATATATCCATTCTATTCTTGACGCCTACGGTGGCTCGTTTTCATGGAAAAGCTTACGCCCATAATGACCATA
>BOPN01001928.1:77500-80890 GCA_017312705.2 Penaeus japonicus
ATTAAGAGAGAGAGAGAGAGAGAGAGAGAGAGAGAGAGGGAGAGGGGGGAGAAAGAGGAATGGATAGAGAGAGATTGAAGAAGAAGAAAATAGTGATAATGTGATAATGGTAGTAGAAGATAGGGAGCGAGAAATAAGAAATGACGAGATGATAAAAGATAAGAAATGATATAAGTTATGATAATAATGATACTAATGATAGTTATGATAATGAGGATTATGATGATTATAATAATAAGGATAATATGATGAAGATAATGATAAGGATAATGGTGATAAAGAATAATAATCATAATGATAATGATCATAATGATATCAATGATGATGAAAATATTGATAATAACAATGATGATATGAATAATGTTGATAGTAATGATAATAATGATAATGATGTAATGATGTAATTATAATGATGGT
Source organism: Penaeus japonicus (assembly GCA_017312705.2). Lineage (NCBI taxonomy): Eukaryota > Metazoa > Arthropoda > Malacostraca > Decapoda > Penaeidae > Penaeus > Penaeus japonicus. Next base: position 77,918 of record BOPN01001928.1, read on the forward strand.
AATGATGATAATCATATTGATAATGTCGATGATGATGATAACAAAAATGATGATAAGGATGATGATAATGATGACAATCATGAAACAATCATTTGTAAAATGAATAATAACAAAGATAATAATAACACTATCACTACTACTAATAAAAAGTCAGAAGAGCCAACACAGACGGCCATCTTTAAAAAAATCTTAATTAAGCGCAATTTTTTGTCCTTACAGCATTACGGTCTATTAATCCTTGTTTCTTACACACAACTGAACGTCTCCAGGTAATGCTGAGATGCTGTTGGCTGAGACTCATATAGGCGCTCGTGTTCGGAGGGGCATACAGAATCACACATATCTTCTTAGGCTCTAATATAAAGGTATATATGAATGTGTATATTCAAACTGTTGCACACATACACACGCACACACACACGCTAACACAGACGCACTAACACACAAACACACACACAGGTACACACACAAACTCATACAGACAAAGGCACATTCAGACACAAACGCATACACAAACACAGACACATACACACTGACACACACACAAACGCATTTTCTAGATATAATTGTATTACTGTATATCACGTTATTTTGTTACACAACTGTAAAAGTTCATATATTATCACTTGCTAAACCAGTATATACTTAAAAAATAAACTACCATAATTGTGAAACAGACGCTAAGATAGGAAGAAATGAGGAGAGGCGCAATAAGAAGAGGAGGGAGAGAAGTGAGGAGGGGGAGAAGGAAAAAGAAATAGGAGAGGAGGTAGGGAAAGGAGGAGAACGCAGCGAAGAGAGAGATAAGGAAAGGTGGAGGAAAAATGAGAATGAAAATGATGATGATTAGGATGAAAGAGTTAGAGCAGGAGGAGCAAGAGAGTGGAGGAGGAAATGAGAGGAAGAGGAAGAGGAAGTAAGAGGAGGAGGAGGGGGAGAGAGGAGGAGGAGGAGGAGGAAGAGGAAGAGAGAGGAAGAAGAGAGAGGAGGAGGAGGAAGAAGAGAGAGGAGGAGGAGGAAGAGAGAGGAAGAGGAGGAGGAGGAGGAGAAGGAGGAGGAGAAAAAGGTGTAGCAACAGCAGTAATAGTAGGATTAAATTGGAAGGGAGGAGGAAGAAGAAGATTAAGGAGATGGAGAGAAATAAAGGAAAAGAAAACAAACACTTCATTCCTTGCTGTTACCACAATACATGTCGAAAAAAAATTGTCTGTATTTCTATTAAGCCGAGTAAGAAGATGATTCTTGGCAAGATTCCTGGTAAGAAGAAGATTCCTAGCAAGATTCCTGGCAAGAAGATTCCTGGCAAAAGGAAGATTCCTGGTAAGAGGAAGATTTCTGGCAAGAAGAAGATTCCTGGCAAGAAGAAGATTCCTGGCAAGAAGAAGATTCCTGGCAAGATTCCTGGTAAGAGGAAGATTTCTGGCAAGAAGAAGATTCCTGGCAAGAAGAAGATTCCTGGCAAGATTCCTGGTAAGAAGAAGATTCCTGGCAAGAAAAAGATTACTGGCAAGAAGAAGATTCCTGGCAAGAAAAAGATTCCTGGCAAGAAGAAGATTCCTGGCAAGAAGAAGATTCCTGGCAAGAAGAAGATTCCTGGCAAGAAGAAGATTCCTGGCAAGATTCCTGGCAAGAAGATTCCTGGCAAGATTCCTGGTAAGAAGAAGATTCCTGGCAAGAAGAAGATTCCTGGCAAGAAGATTCCTGGCAAGAAGAAGATTCCTGGTAAGAAGAAGATTCCTGGTAAGAAGAAGATTCCTGGCAAGATTCCTAGTAAGAAGAAGATTCCTGGCAAGAAGATTCCTGGTAAGAGGAAGATTCCTGGCAAGATTCCTAGTAAGAAGAAGATTCCTGGCAAGATTCCTGGTAAGAAGAAGATTCCTGGTAAGAGGAAGATTCCTGGCAAGATTCCTAGTAAGAAGAAGATTCCTGGCAAGATTCCTGGTAAGAAGAAGATTCCTGGTAAGAAGAAGATTCCTGGCAAGAAGAAGATTCCTGGCAAGATTCCTGGTAAGAAGAAGATTCCTGGTAAGAGGAAGATTCCTGGCAAGGAGAAGATTCCCGGCAAGAAGAAGATTCCTGGTAAGAAGATTCCTCGTAAGCATCCTCGTAAGAATCGTAATCACGTTTTCTAACTTATTTCTTTGATGTTTCTCCTGCTTGCGTAAACAATGTGATTCTTTAATCGTTGTTCGTGTCTTTTTTTGTCTTCTTTTCCCTCTTTTTGTTTTTCTATGTTCTCTCTCTGACATTCGGTCTCTCTCTCTCTCACTTGTAGATAATCTGGCAAGTCTTCTTTGTTAGTTTGTTTCTTTGAGTCACATTCTATTTATCATGTTCTCTATGTTACTTTTTTTAGATTCTCTCTTATATTTTTTTCTTTGTTTCTGCCTCTTTCTCTCTCCTTGTCTCTCTCTATCTTTCCCCCATCCCCTCTTGTTATCTTTCATAAACAGAGACATATATAAAGAGAGAGAGAGAAAGAGAGAGAAAGAAAGAGAGAGAGAAAGAAAGAAAGAGAGAGAGAGAGAGAAAGAGAGAGAGAGAGAGAGAGAGAGAAAGAGAGAGAGAGAGAGAGAGAGAGAGAGAGAGAGAGAGAGAGAGAAAGAGAGAGAGAGAAAGAGAGAGAGAAAGATCCGAAGCGAAACAGACCTCAAACCAATTTATTTCTACCGGAAGATAATGTGGATAATGGACCGGAATACTTCCTTGTTGACATTTAGAATGTTTAGTGAAAAATCTAGTGAAAAACAAAACAAAACACTAAAACATGTAAGATACAATGTACGTATTGAAGAAATGGGATCAAAACTTACCGCACATATATACCTACCGCACATATAACCTACCGCACATATACACACACACACACACATATATGTGTGTGTGTGTGTGTGTGTGTGTGTGTATGTGTGTGTGTGTGGGTGGGTGTGTGTGTGTATTTGTACACACACACACAAACACTCACTCACACTC
>BOPN01001928.1:111368-113868 GCA_017312705.2 Penaeus japonicus
TTTACCACGAATGAGGCAAAAGGGTAACATTGTTTAGTTTGTTGGGACAGAATTTGAAACACATTTTACAAGAGGTTCGTCCTTAACTGTACAAAACTTTTGCCACCAAGCCTTCAAAGTATAAATATACTTTCAGGCAATAGTGCGATACATCGCCTCATGCACAAAATCGTTTACCAAGGGGAGAGTCCATAAAAAACGTGGTATGGTTAAATCATCGCAAAAACTATAGCAAACGAAGCAATTTACGTTGGCAATCTTTCCTTTTATCACCTCATTTTGGTGATCTAAACATGCTATGTACAAGTTCCATAACTGAGAGAGAAAAGTTTGCTTAAAATTTTATTTCCTAAGAACAATAAAGTTTTTAAACATTATTGTCTTGGGAGGTGATCCCACAATTAAGCAAACTGCTATTACACACACAATTCTTTTTTTCATTCTTGTTCGTTCTGCTTTCCAATAGCATGGGGCGAAGTTCAGAAGTAGCAATCATTTTTCTCACTTCAACAGCATAAAAATGTATCATCAAATTATTATATCAATCTTGCATTAATCTCCATTCATCCACCTCATCGGCAAAGTGGATTGGGTAGCTAAAGCAATAGCAACATCAACAACAACATTGAAAACAATGATGATGATTTTGATATCATTAACGCTAAAGCTGATAAGATAGTAATGATACTAATGATAATAGCAATAATAGTAATATAAAGATAGTAATGATAATGAAAGTAATATTAGGGGAATCAGTAACAGTAGTAATAATAATAGTGATGATGATGATAATATAAATAACAGTAAAAAATGTATAAGATAACACAATTAGAATTACCGACATCATATCAACAGAAATATAGATAACAATATATTTTTTTCTACATCATAGCAAGCCACCCGCCTCACAAATTCACATTCTCCCTACCCCAACCCCTATAGGTCACCCTTCCCTCCCCCCCAATACCCCATACCCCCATACTCCTACCCATCAATGTAACGGCCCACCTACACACCCACACCCAGCCACACGCAAAACCCCCTCCACCCCCCCCATCCCCAACACACACAAGGTCAGTGTTAGGAAGGGGGAGGGGGGGGGGGGGGGGGGCTGACACTCTCCTCTGCCGGTGATGACGTATCCCCCAACCCGCCCAACCCGCCCCAGGGAATGTGCCACCGCCCACAGCTAAGAGAGGTGCTCGGAGAGGTGCTCTCTCCTCGGGCCATCTCATACAGGGGTTCTTTGTTCTCCAATATTTCTACTCGCAAATGCCATTAAGCCATTAGTTTTGCTTCCGCTGAGTGTCTTTGTTGTCATTCTGTTACTGTGTCTGCCTGTCCTTTTTCTTCTTTTTTTTTTGTGTGTGTGTCTCTCTCTCCCGGTTTCATCTCTCGCTGTCTCTGGTCTCTGGTGCTTCTGGCGTATTTTTCACACCTTCTGTGTCTGTATGTGTCTCCGTCTGTCTATCTGTCTATTTATTTATATGTATAAATAAATTATACATTTATGTATATATATATATATATATATATATATATATATATATATATATATATATATCTCTCTCTCTCTCTCTCTCTCTCTCTCTCTCTCTCTCTCTCTCTCTCTCTCTCTCTCTCTCTCTCTCTCTCTCTCTCTCTCTCTCTCTCTAGATCTCTCTACTTGTGTTGCATAATAACAACTTGATGTAATGGCTGAAATTCTATCTTCCTTTTTTACCCTTTATATATCTTTTTCTCTCTGTTTCTTCCTCTCTTGTTATTCATTCTAAACCAAAGTGCCTTGAGATGATGGTGATAACGACGTGGATTATATTTTGGCTGAGAATATGTTGTTTGGAAATCAGCTCTTCGGCAAATACAGTTTTTGCAGTGTGATTTTCTTTCTTTCTTTCTTTTCTTCAATGTCGGGTGATAATTGAATATTTGATAATGTTAAATGATATGATAAGCAGGAAAAAAGTATAGTATTATATAACCATGCAATGGTTCATACTCTTGAGATAAAAGGTACGTTTCCCCTGCCCCCCCCCCCACCCCCACCAAAAAAAAAAAAAAAATCAGAACATTTGCATCAGCTTGAGAAATCCGTATTTTCAATTATACATTCCATGCAAATGTGCCTGAATTTTGCATCCGGTGCTGAAAAGCAAGTCTCCTTCCCCTTCATGAATAACAAATAGGTGTTGCCGCCGGAGGCTATTTGAACCAATTGGATTGGGAAATAACAAGTGAGCGAAAGGGGGTCTTTGTCTCTCGCTCCGTGCGTGCTTGGCCGCAGCCGCCGTGCCGTCTCCTCCCCGGCTGTTGTATCGTCTTCTCACGCTTTCTCTTCCTTCTGCTCCTATCCCCTCTCCCTCTCCCTCAGCCCCTATCCACTCTCCCTCTCCCTCCACCTCAGCCCCTATACACTCTCTCTCTCCCTCTCCCACAGCCCCTATCTTGTCTCTCTCTTCCTTCACTCCTACCCCCTCTTCCCCCATCCCTCACCTCCTAC
>BOPN01001928.1:153868-156368 GCA_017312705.2 Penaeus japonicus
ATGGCATCACCAATGGTCAAGGCCACACCAGGACGCCCAAGCGGTTTAGGTACCAACTAGTAATTACCTCTCCGAACTGTTGCCAGATATATGTATACCACTGCCTACTATATATATATGTATGTATATGTATATGTATGTGTGTGTATATGTGTATATGTATATATATGTATATGTGTATATATGTATGTATATGTATATATACTTAAACAAATTATAATGCATGGGCACATTATAATTCACGTGCATGTGTGTGCACGCGTGGACGCTGATGTGTATGGGTGCTGTATGCATGCATACGGGCGTAGACAAACGCTTGGAGTATGTGCATAATTGCTTATTTGTATATATAGGCGTCTACGCTGTACATTCTGCATATCTATATATAGTAACGAATATAAGTGCGGGCACGGGAGCGCGCATAAACATGCAAACATGCATTGTTGCGTAGGCCCTGCACGTATATATAAACAAATGCCCATTCTCACATGAGTAGACCGGAAGGTCGTGAGATAGATCGGTGGATACAAAGATCTCCTAATAACATGCGAGACTAACTCAAACGTGTTATTGGAGATTAATGGTACCTCCGGACTAAAATTACTCCCCCCACCGTGCACAAGGCCGCCAGATGGGGGTACCAGGCCACACACCTCTTAAATATGATTTCCCAGTCAAGACAATGGCCCTCATTCCCCGGAAGCGAAGGAGCCCCTGGTCACGGCGACGTCGGATCGCTCCGGAGCAGGGGCGCTAAGAATCTCCAGTTGGAGCCAAACCGCCTAAACATGATGAACTTATGCACATGCAATGTAAGGACCCTGAGAACAGAATCTGATCTTCTGACACTGCTTGAGAAACTTTCATTTATTAAATGGGATATTGTAGGACTTTCTGAAGTTAGGAGACTAGGCGAAGAGCAGAAATTACTAAATGATGGGCACTTATTATACTGGCGAGGTAAACCCTTGGATAGCAAACAAGAATCAGGAGTAGGTTTCTTAGTTCACAAGCGACTTGAAAAGAATGTAAGGGAATTCTATAGTATGAGCGAAAGAGTGTTTTCTGTAATACTGAAACTAAACAACAGATATAGCCTAAAAATTATCAATGTGTACGCTCCTACCAGCAGTCATAGTGATGAGGAGATAGAGAGCTTCTATGAAGATGTGCAAGCAGCTACCGATAGAGCAAACCCATTTTACCGTGATTATGGGGGATTTTAATGCCAAGATAGGAATAGGAAGATGGAAATATCGGTTGCGAAACATGGAATTGGCACCAGAAATGAGAGAGGGCAAAGGCTGATTAAGATTCTGGCGAAGCTCGATCCCTTAAAATTATGAATACATTCTTCCGAAAAGGGACCCGGAGGAAATGGACGCCAAAATCACCATCAAGCATTAAAAACAGAATTGACTTCATAATCACCAATGAGCGTGGCATCGTACAAGACGTAACCGTTATCAATAAAGTAAATGTCGGTAGCGACCATAGACTGGTCAAGAGTAAAGTTACAGCTAAGAAAGGGAACAGAAACCAAGCTCATACAGAAGCCTCTCGTTAATCTAACCAACATCAAGAATAGGGCGACAGAATTCAGTATCTTTTATCCAGAAACAAATGCTCAGCTCTCGAAGAAGATCTTGACATAGACCAAATGAACGATGAGATTCAGTGAGATATTAACGGAAGCTGTGCTTAAAGAATAGGGGTACAGACGAAAAAGAAAGGTTCAGTAAGCTTCCGGTAGAGACAAAAGAGCTTATGAAACAGCGTAGGGAAATGAAAATAACACCAATCAGAGACAAGATAGAATCAACAGAACTGACTAAGACGATAAACAAGAAGAAGAAAGAGGATGTACGCAAATTTAACATACGAAAAATAAACGAAGCTCTGCTTGGCCGCAAACCTTAAGGCAACAAAAAGGAGGCTCGGAATAGAGAAAAACCAAATGTGTGATAAAAAGGCAACGGAGAAGGGCGACATACAATAAAAATTATATTATCAAAGTAATAGAAGACTTCTATCGCAACCTATACCACTCAAACGACCAACCACATACGGAGACAAACACAACAATGTTCCAAACATCACGGTAGATGAAGTAAATAGGGCACTAAAAAGCATGAAAAGAGGAAAAACACCAGGAGAAGACGGCATTAGTGTAGATCTTATTCAAGACGCAGGAGAGATTGCGGCAGTAAAGCTGGCCAGTCTTTATAACAGATGTCTAGACGTCGGTAAAATTCCGAAGGCCTGGAAAAACGCAATAATAATTCTAATACACAAAAAGGGAGACACAAAAAACTTAAAGAATTACCGACCTATAAGCCTCCTCTCAGTAATCTATAAACTGTTCACAAAAATCATCACAGCCCGTACCACCGATACATTAGATTCAAAACAACCCAGGGAACAGGCAGGGTTCCGCAGTGGATTCTCAACTACAGACCATATCCACACACTAGCTCAAATAAGGGAGAAAACAAACAGA
>BOPN01001928.1:228868-231368 GCA_017312705.2 Penaeus japonicus
AATGGGATGGATTGGGGGTGGGGGAAAGAGGGAGGTAGTTAGGGAATTGCCTGGAAAAGGGATGGGGAGAGAAAAGGAATAGGAGGAGGAGGGGAATTGGGGTTAGAGAGGGGATAGGACAGGGAAGGGGAAATGAGAGGGGGAAAGGTAGTTAGGGAATGGAATGGGATGGGGAGCGGACAGGAGGGGGAAGGTTTGGGGAATCGGGGTGAAGAGGAGGAGGTGGAAAGAGGGGTGAGGGTGGGGAGGGAGGAGGGGGATGAGAGACCAGAGGGGAAGGGACAGAAAGGTGTGGAGAGGGGAGAGGTAGTGGGAGATTCGAAAGGAGGGGAGGGAATAGAGGGGGATAGGGTAGAAATGAGGAAGAAGGGGAGAGGGTCGGTAATGAAAGAGAATGGGGGACTAGGAGGTGGAGAGGGAAAGGGGGAAGAAGAGTTGAAGTGGGTAGTGGGGATATAGAGGAAGGAAGCGGAGACGGAGGGGTACGGGTAGGGAGAGGGGGAAGGGGAATGTAGCAAAGGAAAGGAAGAGGAAACATAGGGGATAAGTGTGTGTGTGTGTGTGTCTGTGTGTGTGTGTGTGTGTGTGCATGATAATGATGATGTGAATTCCACATGGTGATGATAACAACAACAGTACTGATGATAATGATAATGAGAACAGATAATAATTGTGATGGTAATGTAGATAACATTACATACTACCTACAACTAATAAGGATAATATCGAAAACAATGATAATAGCGATGATAATGATAATGAAAATTATGACAAAGATGATAGTAATGATAATAATGAGGATAATAACAATAATAACAGCAATGATGATAGTAGTTATAATGATGATAATACAAATGATAATGATAATGATAAGATAGAAAAAAGAACGAAACATAAAAACAAAAAACACACAAAAAAAACAAAGATAGAAACCAAAAAAATACTCACATATCCCCAACCTGAACAATTCTCTCTCCCTTTTTTTCAGGCCACGCTAATAAAAATACTTTCCCACTTAACCGATTTTAACCCAAGCTATAATAAACCATACAGTAAAAAAAGAAAGAAAGAAAAAGAGGCACAAAAACCTTTCGATCTTTCCTTCCCTCACCCCTTCTCACTCCCCCTTCCCCTTCCCCCTCCCCTTCCCTACATCCCATCCTTTCACCAGACCCCCCAACCATCAAAAAAAAAAAAAAAAAAAAAAAAAAGAGAGAGAAAGAGAGAGAGGGGGAAGGGTATAGGGATAAGGGGAGTGGGTCGAGAGGGAGGAAGGGGGAAGGAGAGTGGGAAGAGGAAGTCGGATTGGGGGATGGGGGGAGTCCTTGGGTCTCTCTCTCTCTCTCTCTCTCTCTCTCTCTCTCTCTCTCTCTCTCCATCGGCTGTCTCCTTCCACTGCACGCCCCTTAGAGATTGGCCCTCGACTCCTTGGGGAAATTTTCCGGAGTCTTAAAGCGAGCAAGAACTTGACCGAGACGCACTTAATTTGGGGGGAGGGGGGGGAGGGATCGGGGAAGGGAGATTGGGGGTAGGGGTGGGGGAGGGAGGGGAAGGTAATTCAGGGTTAGGGATCGAGGGACGGGGTGGGGGGGAGAGGGATGTGGGAGGGAGGACCGTGGGATAGGGAGAGGGAAGGTGTTAATGGGAAAGGGGGGGGGGATAAGGGAGAGGAAGAGGGTTATTAATATGGGAGAGGGATAAAGAGGAGGGGGTTGGAGAGGGGAGAGGTGAGGGGGTGAGACATTGTCTGTATTACATAGATGTCTCGTAACCTTTTGATATCAATGACATCACTTTCATTGGACCAAATACTGCTAATCATTTGTGTAATAACAAATATGACGGCGTTGATATTGTTGGTGCTCTTATAGAACTTGGTCTCTCTCTCTCTCTCTCTCTCTCTCTCTATATATATATATATATATATATATATATATATATATATGACTTGCAAAACACTCTTCCGTGTTGGTAAATGGCAGATAAACCCACTATACACAAAACAGATTTATTGAAATTGAGACAACAGTTTCAGGATCCATCTGGATCCCATCTTCAGGTCTGAGGAGGAAGAGAACAAGAGGGTATATAAAAGGCTAAAGGGGGGAGAAACACGGTGCAAGAAGGTCAAGCGAGGACAGGAGAACGGAAACGGAGGCGGCGGCGGAACAGGGAACGGAACAGGGGCAGGTCATGTCAGGTCATAGGGTCCGGCGGTCTGTGTGAAGGGTGTCCGGGGTAAGGTAACAAGCGGAGAATGTGGGAGGATAGGAGACCATCAGCAGGAGAAAACCACTGTTGAAAATTTGGCAGCCTGTTGATGAGAGAAGATTCCAACAATCTGCGGGCATGGACATCAGCGGAAGGGAACAGAATGCGAGCAGCTGACCAATCTATGCGATGTCCTGTGTCCCATTGGTGGCAGAAGAGAGCGTTGTTGGTGTGTCCCCTATATATATATATATATATATATATATATATATATATATATATATATATA
>BOPN01001929.1:32500-35000 GCA_017312705.2 Penaeus japonicus
AACAAAAACAAAATATCTTTTTTGGGTTATATCAGTTTCTTGTATTATATTGATTGTAACATAAAGATTAAATATAAAGGTTAAATGACAAAATCCTTACGTATTTGAACTTACATGTAGTGGATTTAATGCTGCTAAGTACGTAATAAAGTACTGAAGTGACCCTGTATCTGAACCTTATCCTTTAGAATACGATTCTTCTAATATATTTGATTTTCTCAATCTGAATATGAATCCTTCTCGATTTGAATAGCAAAACCAAGTCTCGATGGGTATTTACCATCTTAAGATATCTTTTCTTGCGAAAGGCATCGAATTTTCTTTCGTTTTCGCGGCCAGACACACACTCAATATGCTCTTGGATTTATTTTTTCTATATCATTCTTACTTTTTTTTTTGGTTAGTATCCATATAAAACTTGTGTTATGTTAGGGTTTTATATTAATCCCTTATTCTGTTTTGTCTAGAAGAGATTTAGGTATTATAAACTTTGTTGACAAACTGGCTTTTTTTTTTTTTTTTTTTTAAGTTTTCTTGTCTTCTTTGCCATATGGCATTAGACCTGTTTTCTCAAATGTTCGTTATCGACGTTTTTACGCCCCTCCCCCACTCCCACCTACAACCCACCAACACCTGGTAGGCAGGAGGGGTGCTAAAACACAGGGTCGTAAACCTAGAACAGCTCCTGAGGGCGCCTGATACCGACAGCGGCCCAGGACACTGACGAAGGGAACACCGAGAGGTAAGGCAGGGCCAAGGAGACACACAATAATACTGGTTCTTATTAATCAAACAGGTTTCACACACGTTACACTATAATAGTCCTGGGGCACAATACGGGGGAGGGGAGGGGGCACACACATTACAAGAATCCTCTATCATAGCACAGGTTAATCACGGTACAAGGGCCAAGCACAAGGTTACAAAGGCCCCGACATGCACGAGTACCAAAGAGCGTCTGTCCTGCGACTCTGTCCCTACGCTCGTCTCACCCCAACCCTTGCGCAATGTTTGAAAACGCTTACATCATGTTATCTATGTTTGCATAAGATTACATAGAGATAAAGACACGTGCTGGTGCAACAATACACATTCAAAATATTTGTGAATATGATTGGAGGGTATTGATGGATTTGAGTTCATATATCCAGCTTAGAATTCATAAATTTTGATGAGTGTGACAGATCGTAACCACCACTTCATGACTTTGTTTGGAAAAGTTGTTAACTATCTTTGCATCCAGTGTTGATATTTCCTGCGTCTTATGATACATATATACTACTCACTTTACCTTAATTTTAGGACATAATAGCTGATTTCATTTTAGCCTTTTTGTCTTCGATTTTTGAATTCTTTAGTTGAATATGTATAGATGTTCTTTCGAGACCTTTTTTCACTTTAGATATTCGCTGAATGTGAAGGACAAACAAATACTCCCTTTACAGTTATCTTGTCACTGAAGATAGGCGGGTAACACTTCAGACGTTTGATTTAGTGCACTGGTCCTATAATTCATTATCAAACTCCGATTCCCAGTTTGAAGTTCTACGGTAAGTATTATTAGGAAAAGGTATGATAATCACGTGTAGAACATATTTAGAAGTTATCAGATGTTTTAATTTCTAGATATGACAGTATAGTATGATTTGGTACTTATAAAAGAATGACTAAAAGACAAACTTATCCATAGCTTCCAAAGAGAGATGCTAGTAATCATTAAATGCCCAACCTTGTAATAATTTCCACATGCTATTATGAGAACATTTGGTTAAACGAGTGTCCTGAAGATTTCTCCTTCCCGTTACCCAGTTCTTCATGTTTATTTTTTCTCCTTCCTTAATTGATCACAGAAAAAAAGTTGCCTTTTACCCTCTCATGAAACTAATATATCTGTCAAACTTACTGTAAATACAAAAATGAGATGATATGGACTCTATACAATACTCTTTGTTGATCACATTATTGAGAAAGTCCATTAGATGGCCTGTATAAGCCTTATGAGACAGTCAAACCCAAATATGACATCACAAAAGAGACCTGAATCATATTGAGTATATAACAAAGTGTGAAAGGCCTCGATGTACCATGTGATACTCTGTAAAGGATTTAGATAGAATGAACAACATGTATTTTCTTTATATTACTAATAGGGTTACTTTTACCCATCATTTATCTTATGATTCGCTGAATTGTAATGCCTTAGCAAAAACGTATCTCCCTTGGTTCTGCGCATGCGCGGTGGTATACTACTAGTACCCCCCCCCCCACACACACACACACACACTTTGCCACAGCTCTTGCTCGTATGGGCACTGGGTACACCTGCTCGTGAGTTTGAACATTTTTTTACATTTACATGAATATATCTATTGTGTGAATCAATGGGGGTAATACATAATTGTAATCTATTTATTTTAGATTATCTCGCATTACAGCCTTTTTGTTCACATACATAGCAGTTCCCCAAGAATGCAAAAACATCTACCAAGTCCTGGAACGT
>BOPN01001929.1:77500-82500 GCA_017312705.2 Penaeus japonicus
TGGGAGATGTTCGTAAAACCTCGCTATCACTGTTCTTTCAAGAACACATAGGTAATGTCCATGACATCTCATAAGACGTCTGGTTGAACATCTCTTTTACGGGTCGTGCTAGCCTGAGCGAGGTATCAACGTGCCTGTCGATCTTACGGCGCGGGTTCGAGTCAGTCCCAGAGGTAAATATTTGTATATATAAAAATGCGTTACTGCATTCTACCATCTTCTCACACATATAACCTTGGTAACTTGATTTGGGACTTGAATTTGTGATTCCGTGGCTGCGAGTGCCCGTGGGGAGATGTTCGTGAAACCTCATTATCACTGTTCTTTCAAACACATAGGTAATGTCGGCATCTCATAAGGCGTCTGGTTGAACATCTCTTTTACGGGTCGTGTAGCTGAGCGGTATCAACCGTGCCTGTCGATCTTACGGCGCGGGTTCGAGTCCCGGTCAGGGAGGTAAATATTTGTATATATATATATGTATATATATATATATATATATATACATATATATATATATATATATATATATATATATATATATATACATTTATATATACATATATGTATTTTTTTCTTTTATCATTATCATCATTACTGATATTATCACTGTTATCATTAGTACTCTTATTACTGTTATTATTATCATTATTGTTGTTTGTTGTAGTTTGCTTTTATTCTCATCATCATCTATGTTATCATTACTTTTCATCATATCTATCACAATTATTGTCATTATTATTATTACTAATAATTTCATCATTATCATTAACATCACTATTATCATAACAATTATCATAATTATCATTACTGATATTGTTATCATTATCATCATTACTATTACTTCTATCATCATTGTCATTTTTTGTTTATATTTCTGTCACTTTATTATCATCATTATTGCAATTATCATTATCATCTTTATCATTATCATCATCACCATTATTGTTATTATATTGTTATTATCATTATTGTGTTACCAATATCATTATCCTCATTATCATTTTCATAACTATTATCATTGTTATAACTTTTATCTTTGTTATCATTATATTCTTCAATAAGTTTTCATTATCATCAACTATTGATGATATTTCTATTATCATTATTGTTGGTGTTATCACTTATATTTTTTAATCACTTGCCGCTATTGTTTTGGTATCATTATATTAGTATGATATCTTTCGTCTTCATTGGTATTAATAATAGTGTGATGATCGTAACCATTATTCTTCCTACCATGTCTTTCTGCAAGTTCTTTTTAGTCAATAGCATGGGTGGACAACCTTTTCAGTGCAAGGGCCACATTCAAAAATTCACTTTTTTGATAGGGCCGCATAGCATATTAACCGAAATGGTTAATATTTGAAATAGACAAAATAAAAGTCTTATTAAGAAAAATATGCAATTGATTTTTAACAATTAATATTTTAAAGTACTGATGCATATGAAAAGCATATATTTGAATGTCAAAGTAAATTGGTTTAAACTTTAAGGAAAACAATTTTTATTAATAAATATTGTTAAGTAAGAGCTTCACATGAAACACATTTGAAAAACAAAATAACTTTGTTTTAAGAAAAAATAAATAACGAATATTTTTATTAATGAATATCATAAAGTAGGAAAAAACATATCTATCTGAAAAACAAAGTAACTCTGTTTAAAGAAAAAAAAATGGATGTTTTAAAGTAAAACATTACATAAAACACATTCATTTGAAAACAAAATAACTAAATTTAAAGAAGAAATATTTCTGATATTTTAAAGTAGGAACTTCACATCAAATACATTTATTTGAAAGACAAAATAACTCAGCAACAGAAAGATCTCAATGACTCAATGAGAATATTGCATCTGACTGCATTCATTTACTAGTTCGTTAAAATTAAAATTCATTTACTAGTTCGTTAAAATTAGGTGTCAAGTTGCTTGTGCTGATTCTCAACACTGACTGAAGAGTCGAGTGATCTATTCTTTGACTTGTTAATTTTTATTATGGAGAAAATCTATCCACAAATGTAAGTTTATGTAAACAACACAAACAAAGTTGCCAGATTAACCATTTGCGGGTAAAGTGTTAATGTTTACAATATTTTTTGGCGCTGCTTGGTATTTTCTTCCCCTTCAAATTTATTAACATTTAGCGGGTCGTAGTTTGCCCAAAGCTGATATATAGCATGCTCGTATTTTTACACTCATGCTGTTTGAAACTACTGCAGAGATTTATAAGCAATATATATATTCATTACGTGCAATACATATCATTTAGCCTGTTAAGTAGTCATAGTACTTAGGAAGCTTAGTAAACTTTTACCAGCTACAAACACGCGCTTTGATCCTAGCTTGTTGTTGACAAGGAAAAGTTTTATTTACTGAGTGTGAAAAATACTTTACGTAAACAGCCGAGTGAATTATGAATGATTTTTCAGGATCGTATTGGGAGATCTGATTATATTACTGCGGGGAGAGATGGATAGATAGATAGATAGATAGATAGAGAGAGAGAGAGAGAGAGAGAGAGAGAGAGAGAGAGAGAGAGAGAGAGAGAGAGAGAGAGAGAGAGAGAGAGAGAGAGAGAGAGAGAGAGAGAGAGAGAGAGAGAGAGAGAGAGAGAGAGAGAGAGAGAGAGAGAGAGAGAGAGAGAGAGAGAGAGAGAGAGAGAGAGAGAAAGTATGAGATTATATAGTATGCTTATATATGGTCCATTGCTGTATCTAATATCACATATAAGCATACTATATAATAGATATGAGATTATATAGTATGCTTACATATGATATTAGATACAGCAATGGATCATAAACAAATACCATATGAATATCGCACTCTAACTAGTGAGGCAATCACCGGGTCAGGGCGGGTCATTTTTGACAGATATGTAATTCACACAGTACCTGGACTTTCAAAAAGAGCTTGATGCCTTTGACTGTCACGCTTCCTACATTCTAGACTACCTTTCCGCATAACCACCATTGGGGATGGCGGATGGAAACCCCTTCCATATAAGCAGGATGTCTGGAACAAACAGACAGACTGGGGATCGACTGCGCTACCATTGACGCCTGATTTCTCCGCCTGTTCATACGTGTTGTGATAGTGTCTATTACTGTGATCATTGTGCTGTAGTGTATATATCTATCTATCGTGTACCATAACGTCAGACTATCTGCGTTATGGAATGAACTTGAACTGTACAAACCCTGTGTGTGGCATCAAATACCTTATTTGTGGTGGGTTATTAGTTCCAACAGACTAAGACACCTATCACAGAGAGAGATAAACAGGCAAACAGAGAGAGATAAACAGGCAAACAGAGAGAGATAAACAGGCAAACAGAGAGAGAAGGAGAGAGATAAACAGGCAAATAGAGAGAGAAAGAGAGAGATAAACAGGCAAACAAAGAAAGAAGGAGAAAGATAAACAGGCAAACAGAGTGAGAAGGAGAGAAATAAACAGGCAAACAAAAGGAGAAGGAGAGATAAACAGGCAAACAGAGAGAGAAGGAGAGAGATAAACAGGCAAACAGAGAGAGAAGGAGAGAGATAAACAGGCAAACAAAGAGAGAAGGAGAGAGATAAACAGGCAAACAGAGAGAGAAGGAGAGAGATAAACAGGCAAACAGAGAGAGAAGGAGATAAATAAACAGGCAAACAGAGAGAGAAGGAGAGAGATAAACAGGCAAACAGAGAGAGAAGGAGAGAGATACACAGGCAAACAGAGTGAGAAAGAGAGAGATAAACAGGCAAACAAAGAGAGAAGGAGAGAGATAAACAGGCAAACAGAGAGAGAAAGAGATAAATAAACAGGCAAACAGAGAGAGAGAGAGAGAGAGAAAACGAGAGAAGGAGAGAGAGACAGAGACTGACAAGACAGACAAACAGCGAATGAGACGGAATAATCATTGAGCTAATCTTCAGAAAGTTTCCGAGAACAGAGCCATTAGACACAGATCTTCGATGCGTGTGGCTGAAAGCTTTGCTCAAAGGTCGAGCGACACTTACGAAACCTAATGCTTGGGGCTCCTCGTATAGCGAGTCGATAATTTGCATAACAGGCAGAGAGAGAGAGAGGGAGAGAGAGAGAAATGAGAGAGAGAGAGAGAGAGAGAGAGAGAGAGAGAGAGAGAGAGAGAGAGAGAGAGAGAGAGAGAGAGAGAGAGAGAGAGAGAGAGAGAGAGAGAGAGAGAGAGAGAGAGAGAGAGAGAGAGAGAGAGAGAGAGAGAGAGATTTAAGGATTCGAATATCCTGGTTGAATTACCTTGATGTACTAGAGAATTCATAAGATGTTGTAATTAGATGGTTAGAAATTTAAGGGGAGTTTTGATAACGATGATAAGGATGATGGAATATGGGTGATGATATCAGGAATGGGTTTATTGATTATAAAAGCAAAATGTGAATTAATTACTAATTACAAAGATGATAGATGAATTGACTGATAATGATGGTAATCATGATCCTAATAATGATAATGATCCCAACAGAAACAAAAACAATAATGATAACTATGATATTGATAATAACAACAATGAAAAAACGATAATGATGATGATTATAATGATAAGGTTATACAAATGATAGAAATAATGATAAAAACTGTAATGATGATGATTATGATGATAATGATAATTATCATAGAGATGATGATGCCAATAATATTAATCATGATAATGATGATAATGATAATAATAATGATAATTATAATAATCATGATGACAGTAATAATGAAAATGTTGATACTAATACTAATAGCGATACTGATAGTAAAACATAATGATAATAATGATAGTTAAAATGATAATGATAGCGAAGACAAAATTATGATAACTAATATAATACCATGACGATAATGAGAATAATAATTATGATATTAATGATAGCATTGATAATGATATTAATAACAATAATGATAATGAAAAAGGTATGAATGAATAACATGTTATTCTGCGGATGTAATAATACGAAACGCGTCTATAACATGTACAGCGTTTTGAAAAT
>BOPN01001929.1:102500-105000 GCA_017312705.2 Penaeus japonicus
ACTTTTATAAGGATGATTGCGCTTTATGCAAAATCTCTGTGTGAATTACGTTAACTCAAATACTATTTTTAGAAAACAAAAACAAAAACATTATTGTTATCCTTCTTGGTATTATGGCTAACTTCATCATTATTAAGATTACCATTGTCCTTTCCATCATTACTATTATTATTATTATTATTATTATCATTGTTATCAATATTTCCATTATTCTTATTCTTGTTCTTATCATTATTATCATTATTGATCTAATAATGATAATAATAATAATAATAATAATAATAATAATAATGATGATGATGATGATAGTAATAATAATAATGATCATCACTGTTATCATTATCATTATTACTATCATTATTATTATCATCATTATTTTTTTATTATTATCATCATCAACATCGTCTGTATATTGATTGTGAAATTAATTATAATGTTGCTGATGATGAATGGTGAAAATAATGGTATATATGATGATGATGAATAAATATGTTTTTATTTTAAAGAAAATATAAACACAATAATGGGGATTACATAAAACACAACAGAATATTCTCATGTACTTATCGTCATCATCATTGTTATTATAAAATCTATCACCATCATAAATAGTCGTAGTGATTTTACTTTGATTATCATCACTATCATCATTACTATCTTCATTATCATAATTATTATCATTATCGTAATCATCTAGATCACCATATTTCTCATCCTCATCCCCATCATCATATTCATCACCATACTAATATTATCCTTACCATCATCATCACAATTATCATCATCATCATCACTACTATTCCCGGATGCTTTAGTTCTTATGTACTCGTGTGGAGTTATTATTATTTTTTTTCGTCTATAGAAATATAAGTCTCCCTTTTTTTTTTAATGAAGGAGGATAAGTAAAGGTTGTTGACAGGTAATCTTGATATCCATTCTTAACAGCTGATATTTTTTTCGAACAGCAACAAATATAAACACAATAGAAGTATACACCGAAAAAAGACAAAAAAAAAAAAAGAAAAAAAAAGAAAGAGTCCACTGTTGTTTTTGCTCTTTCTCCCTTTTCTATTATTTTCGAACTGCGTTTTCCCCGCACTCGTTACAGCCTCCTAGCCACCAAAGCGCCATTCTGCAGATTACGTATAGAAATTCACACATTTCGCTCTAATGAATTGGGTGGACTGAATTCAACTGCAAGAGAAGATGAAAGAGAGAGAGAGAGAGAGAGAGAGAGAGAGAGAGAGAGAGAGAGAGAGAGAGAGAGAGAGAGAGAAGGAGAGAGTGTAACCCACCACTGAGAGCAGTTGTTATAACCACTCGGTGTCCTGGTTGTAGGTCATTGGATAAGAGACAGACGTTCACGTGCCATGGTCTTTATTGTGGACTCTAATACACTAGACCCTGGCCGAAGGCCAGAGGTCAGAGCGGTTCGCTCTAGTCTGTATGTCTAAACAAAAATCGAGTGAGACAAATGAACCGAAATGAACAAACACAAACAAAAAACAGCAACTAGATGATAATAAGAAAACATAAGAGAAGACAAAACAGCAACTAAATAATGATAAGAAAGCATAAGAAGAAGACTAAAAACTAATAAAAAGAAAAACGAGAAATTAAAGAAAAAAAGTAAGAAGAAGATAGAAGGATTGTTGACCGGATGTGAGACCAGCTGGCTCTTCCGGAGTGAAACGTGGAATGAATTTAAAAATCTTCTTTAAAAATCCTCTTCAAAAATCCTCTAACATCATGGATCTCATTAGGAAAGTAACAGATAGACGAGATGGCACGACACGCTAAATCAAGGTCGTCACTACAAGGTCACTATCTTTATGGTGTTGTGATTATGGGATTATTTTCTTACTTTCTTTCTCTTGTGCTTGTTATTTTTATTCGTGTTTTGTTTTCCTTGTAGTGGCGGAGGAAAATATTTTAGCTTGATTCTCGATTCTCTTTGATTCTCTTTCCCGTCTCATTTGACTCCCCACAATGATTTACTGCTGGAATTTGTGTGTGTGTTTGTATAAATGCATGAATAACACACAAATACATATACATAAACATACGTGTATATATGTATGTATATATGTATATGTATATATATATATATACATATATATATATACATATATATATATATATATATATATATATATATATATATATATATATATATATATATATTTATACACACACACACACACACACACACACACACACACACACACACACACACACACACACACATATATATATATATATATATATATATATATATATATATATAAATGATAAGCATATCAACTTCTCAACACTTGTAGTTCAATGCAAATGAATCAAACCGTAACAAAGAACTGTTACAAAGAACACACCGGTGACAAAGACAACCATCGAAGGAATGAGATTGAGAACACCAAGAGACTACGAGCTCAGCCCTGCCACTCGCCATGGACTTGTAAAGGTCATTGACGCAGACAATTATTGTTGTCTTCCAGTGAAC
>BOPN01001929.1:117500-140000 GCA_017312705.2 Penaeus japonicus
ACATATATATGCATATACATATGTGTGTATATGTGCACACATACACATACACACACATTTATGTATATATATATTTATATATATATAATATAAATACATATATAATAAATATATTAATAAATAAATGGATATATTTATATGAATATATGTATATAAATGTATATATATATATATATATATATATATATATATATATATATATATAGATAGATAACCGTATGTATGTATATATATATGCATATATATATATATATATATATATATATATATATATATATATATATATATACATGTGTGTGTGTGTGTGTGAAGGAGGAAGATGCAAGTGACAGAGCACTATGGAGACAGAAAATCCGTACCGGCGAACCCACGTGAGTGGGATTGAAGACAAAAGAAGAAAGAAATATGTATATATATGTATATATGTATATATACATATACATACATACATATATATATATATACATATTTCTTTCTTGTATATACATATACATACATACATATATATATATACATATTTCTTTCTTGTATATACATATACATACATACATATATATATATACATATTTCTTTCTTCTTTTGTCTTCAATCCCACTCACGTGGGGTCGCCGGTACGGATTTTCTGTCTCCATAGTGCTCTGTCACTTGCATCTTCCTCCTTCAACCCCTTTGCGTCCAGATCCTCCTTCACACAGTCCTTCCATCTCCTCTTCGGTCTTCCCTCCTCTGCCCAACCACCTCCCTCACTCTGTTTCCTACGTAGCTCTCTTCTCTCTGCACAACGTGCCCCAACCACCTCAACCTGGCCTCTCTCAACTCTTCCACTGCCACCCTTTCGTTCCTAATCCTGTCCTTCAACGTCAATCCAAGACACCTTCTCAGCATCTTTGTCTCTGGTACTTGCATCTTCATCTGTTTCCTAGTAACCGCCACTGCTTCCATCCCATACATCATCGCAGGTCTCACCATGGTCTTATACATTCTTCCTTTCACCATCTATGGTACTCTTCTGTCACAATCTAAGTAGAATGGGGAGTCCTGTGATCTTTCACGCTCCCCATCCTACTTAAATTCTTTTAGCCACCCCCTTCTCTGATCCTCCATCTGCCTGCACTGTTGAGCCTAAATACTTGAACTCTTCTAACCATAGTTTTGCTTGGTAGACGTCCTATGACTGTTTATTCCTTTGCTTAGCTTTCCTTATTGCCTTTCTATGTCCCTCTTCTCCCTCTAGACTGTCATACAGGTTCTTGTATGCTTCACTTTTGCCTTTGTTACTACATTTTTTCGCCTTCTTTTACTCATCTGTTATCTGCTCACATTTATTCAAATAATTATTTTTCTTTGCCGCTTTCTTTTCCTTGATGGCTTTTTGAACCTGGGCACCCCATCACCATGTTTCCTTTTTCTTCCCTCCTTTCCCAATGCCTCCTTTGCTACAATCCTCACTGTTGTGCTGACAACCTCCCCAGAAACTTCCTGAGGCTTTGCAATCTGGTCACCAACTTCTTCGTAAACTATTCACGAGGTCCCTCCTCGTTTAGCTTCCACCAGCGTGTTTTCTTTATTTTAACCAGTCTTTGTTTGCCTTTTGTCTCTAGGACTGTTTTACACATTACCAGTTTCTGTTGTCTAGCCACTGCTTCACATGGATGTCCAACACCAACCATGGTTGTCGTCGAATTCTCGCGGCACAAATCAGCTGATTAGAAAATGGAAAAGTGCAGATGACTCACCAGCGATAATAGCACCATCATGGAACGGACAAAATAATAAGTTAGGCTTTTCTACACCTTATTTTAGCTTTTTCTTGTTTTCCCTCACATAGTCTTTGATGACAGCTACTGAGACTTTGATGCACTGTACTGCGCATGAGCGGCCTCCGTAATTTCCCACATGTAAACCCTGTCTCACACATTCCACATGATAGGAAACTAGGACCGATAATGACGTGACCACTCAATAGAGGGTACTCTCTAATTATGCTGTAAACAATGGGGAATATTGCGCTATCTATTGAGAGAACATAACAACGCATGCAGGTAATTCATTGAGGGTTTCCAGTTCATAGGTCATCAGTAACTGTAATATATGTAAACCAAAGACTATATATAGAAGATACTTATAGCTGGCAGAGGCCGGGCCGCCTCGTGCATATAGCCCGGGCGAAGGAAAGCCTTCGCAAATCTCTCTGAACTGAACTGAACTATATAGAAGATAGGAAAACAACGAGTTTTGATGTCCGTGCCAATAGTGCTGTGTCAGGCCGCTAGATGGCTGTGGTGATGCAAAAGTATCGTCTGTTTGTTTACATTTTATACTCCCGGCATCCATTCAAAGGTAATTTGTACCATGTGTTTTTGGTGTAATAAAGTTGGTAAAACTTTACAATAGGGCCGCGACATATTTAGGGCACCATTAAATATATTTCTATCATAATTAGGTTTCCTTAGCTGAACAGGGGGCTTCGCCCTCTGTAACCCCCTTTAACGTGGGGGCTGCTGGCCCCATACCCCTGCTAAGAACAACAAATCTTCACCACATATTCACGGCAAGCACAAGCGAAGCGGCCCTATTGTAAATTTTTACCATAAAGTGTCATCTAATTTACCATAGGAAGGAAATATATTTTTTCCCAGATATATCGCCAATAAGATATTGTTTTTAAGGATCATACATTACATATTTATTATATATATATATATATATATTTTATACTTTTAGAGCTTTCCTAGGGTATTTTGGGCTAATTTGAAGGATCATTTTTTTGGCCCCAGAATTATTTTTAAAAACTGCTCAGCATCTGAACAGGAGTTACAGGCTATGCAGTAGACATTTTCCCCCAAAAAAACTACACAAATGGAACAACCAGCTCCAAACTTCTCCAGAATGCATTTACCTGATCATAATCTTAATTTTATGTATCAAAGTTGTTTATTTGAATATATTCAACATAGTGAATTGTTAGAATGTTGTTTAAGTGCTTTGCTATTAAATAATCAAAGCATAAGTACAGTAGGAATGTTTAATTTTGTTTCAACATTTAGGATATTCATGTCTAATTTCCTTTGCATGTATGTGCAGGTGTAGCAACAATTCCTCCTGTATCAAGCTCCATCATACCAACAGACAACAATGGGGAGGTGGCATCTCAGGTTGCAAAATGCAGTATGTGGCTTCATTTACCTTATATGAGATATGGATGATGTTAATAATGCTTCTTTTATATTGATGGTGATAATAATAGCATGTCTTGCAAATATCACTATCTGTAATATCATTCTGATACAGATATTAAACCTGGCATAGATTATAAGTCTGCACCTGAATTGCCTGTAGCAATTTCTCATCTACAGTATATGGAATCAGAATTTGGCGAGTTAACAAAGAAAAAAAAATAAAAAAATAAAAAAATAAAAAATAAAAAATAAAAAAATAAAATAAATTGAATGATTATCTTCAATTCTATATATTATGTGTTACAAATCCCATTTCTAGGTTCTCTGAAGCATGCCATAGAGGAGGATTCACATGCATACACAGATTTGAATTATAGAAAGCAGAATACAAGTGATAATTATTATTTCTTTTGTAACATATAGATGTGCTTATGCCCTATCGCTGAGTTTTTATGCTGTTATTATAAAGCTCATGTTTAATATATATATATATATATATATATATATATATATATATATATATATATATATATATATATTTATATATATATTTATATATATATATATATATATATATATATATATATATATATACATATAATCATTAATATATGTTTATTGATTTTGAGAAGTGTAGTTTTAAATAACATATTTATACATCAAATATTTCCAGATCAAAATGCAGAACCCACTGAGGAAGAACAATAACAACCATGCACAACTGTTGTAGATGCAGCTTCAAAAGCAACAAGTGAGACGAATATTTTATATATTTATAGTACTACCTAACATGCGCAAATTCATTATCATTATCATTAATTATATTAATGTCACTATCGGTATCATTATTTTGGATAATAATGGTTATCATGATATTAATGCTAATAATAAATTCATTTATATTTTTACTCTTATTGTTATCATATTTTTCCATATTCACTTTAATAGTAATATCAATGATAGTTATAATATTTTCAGTGGTAATGATGTACTATGAAGTAATGTTTATGTATTAAAATTATATTTATCCTGTAATATTATTTTTCCTTTTGCAAAAATCTTTGTTTATACTTATATATATATATATAATATATATATATATAATATATATATAATATATATATACAGATTTATATAATATAATACAAATATATCATCTTTCAGATAAAAATACCCTACTAATAACCCGCATTATTCAGGGACATGGCATGAATGATATATATATATATAAATATATATATATATATATATATATATATATATATATATATATATATATATTATTGTATATGATATATACATATGAGGGTATATGTGTACATATTTGCATAAATATATATATATATATATATATATATATATATCAATTTATTTACCCAAATATATATATTTTTTCAGATCATTCAACTAATCCATGCAAAACTGAAAAAAAGAATTAAATCTGCTAATTTGTTGAACAACTGTAGGAAGCGTATGAATAGATTGATAAAAAAGTAAACCTTTTGAAAAAAATGAACAAAAGTTCCTGCACAAAATGCAGTCTTCCTTCAGAAATTATAAAAAACACTTCAAAATATTTAAGTGGTTATGCACTTGATTTTTTTAAAACCACAGTTGCAACTTGGATAAAGAAAAAAGAAAGGACGTAGGTATTCTGACACAGAACGAGCATTTGCTCTTAGCCTTTATTTCAAAAGTGCAAGGGCCTATGATTTATTATCAAAAAATTTTGTTCTGCCTTCACAGAGAATGCTGAGGTATTGGCTACCAAGAATGAATTTTAATGCAGGTTGGAATTACTATATTTTCCAGGTTTTAAAGAAAAAGGCTGAGACAATGAACTGCCAAGATAAAATGTGTGATGTGGCATTTGATGCTATGTCTTTAAAACAAGGCATATATTATAATATCAGTAGGGACAACATAGATGGGTTTGAAAATTTAGGGGAATATGGAAAATCCAACAAAGTTGCTAGAAATGTTATGGTGTTCATGGCAAAAGGTTTGAAAAGGAAATGGAAACAGATTTTAGGTTATTTTATTTTTCATACTAGTATAAATTCTGAAACATTAGCAGAGATGATTCTTGATTGTTTAACCAAATTAAAAACTGCACGACCAATGCCAAAATTTCTAGTGTGTGATCAAGATTCAATCAATAGGAGTACTTATAAGAAATTAAATGTAACACCAAATTCCCCATTTATCATGCATGATAATGAGAAAGTTCTTTTTTTTATGACACCACATCTCCTAAAGAATGTTAGGAACAATATCATGAAGCAAGATATTGAGGTAAATGGACCAATTATAAGGTGGAAATATAAAGAGTAATTTTACCTAAGAGATAAAAAAAAGGAATTTGCGTCTTGCCCCAAAATTAACAGATAAGCATATTTTCTGCAACATTTTTGATAAAATGCGTGTCTCTTTTGCCAGTCAGGTATTTAGCAGAAGTGTTGCAGCAGGAATTTATACTTATGCACATCTGGGAGCTTTACCTGATGAAGCCAATGCAACTGCTGAATTTATTAATAACATGGATCATCTATTTGATATTTTCAATAGTGCTCAACTTCATTATAAAAAAGCAAATGTGCAATAAATGGGGAGAATACACAAATTAGTATTTTGCAGCGCTTAAGCACTTGGGTTTCATCATGGAAATGATGTTAACTTAAATGATAATTTTGAATATTTGATCACAAACCGAATAAATCAAGATGCACTTGAAAACCTATTTAGCTCAATTAGAAATGCTGGTGGAAACTCGGACACACCATCTGTCCCTAAATTTGTTAGTTTTTTAAAAGCATCTATAAATAGGAATTTTATGGAGAAATCTATAAATAATAACTGTTTAGAAGATGGTAGTGAAATTTTGAAGTATTTCAGAAAAGGAAAAGGTACCAATAATGATTTAAATCTAAACTATTCAACATATAATAATGATGACTCAGATAATGTACCAGAAGAAAATATGTATATTCAAGAGCATATGTCTGGGGACAACAGTGAGGGAAAAACTGCTCTTGCAACATATTTTTCCACTTTTAATCCAGAAGAAATGGACAATGAACTTGCAAATTACTTTGCATCATTTAATCAAGAAGAGGTTAGTTCTAGTAATAATAACATTAATTTTAATCAGTGTGAGATAGAAAATAATATAGTTATAAATGTTAATATAGTCATAAATGTTTTAAAAATCACAATTGCAATGACTGTAATGAAGTCCTTCAAATATCTGAATCTGATTCAGAACAAAATCATATGTATACACATTTAAAGGATGCAGGTGAGGGGAGGTATTTATATTATGCTAATAATACCATCATTAATTTTATTAAAGAAATTGAGACAATGTTTGTAGAAAATATTGAAAAACTCATGCATGAAGAAAATTTGAAGAGAAAGCTTTTTAATGTAATAAAAGATATTATCCTCTTAAATCTGTGTGATAATTTGAAAAATATGAGAGTTTGCATTCACATTAAGATGCGGCTATATTATTTTACATAGTTTTATAACAGGAAACTAAACATCAAAAGAAAATGTTATGGCAGTGGATATGATGGAGGGAAAAAAAAAAAAAAAAAAAAAAAAAAAAAAAAAAAAATATATATATATATATTTATATATTATGCATCAGGAATGCAGTATGATTTGAATTCAATGACTTGTATTTGCAGAAAGGGATGTCATCAAAGATAAAAAGAATTTGGTATGTATTCCCTGAATTAGTATACATATTTTCACCATTTTATTTTTTTCCAGTGTTTGTCTCGCATGATATCTTGTTTTGTTGTTTTTTCTTTTATGTACACATCTGATTGTTGACTTAAATAGTTTTTGAGTGCACTATATTTTCTTATTTGTGTGTTTGCTTTGAGCATGATTATTTTGTACCATACTTTTATCATTTGGCATGATATATATATACATACATATATATATATATATATATATATATATATATATATATATATATATATATATATATATATATATATATACTGTATATAAGTTTTATTTTTTTTATTTTTTTATTCCTATTTGTATTTTGTTTTTGTTTGTTTTATTTTTTTCCGTGTCTGTATTCTTCAGTTAATATATAAGTTTGGTTTTTAACTTATCTTTCTAATTGTGTATTCGTTTTAGATAAAGGTGCATGATGCATTTCCTATGTCTATGTCTTGCATGTAAATATTATTCATGTCAGAGCATTCTGAGAACATGAATAAAGCTGAAGAAAAATGTTTTCTTAACTATCCACATTGCAATTATTTTAACATTGTTTAAAAGAGAGATTAAATCTTTATTTATCTGATAGAAGAAAGTAAGCCAAGGACTAAGTATAATTATATAACTGAAGACCATTAAAGAAGACAATAATAATTGAAAAAAAATATATATATATGTATATCTAGTGAACATCAGCAAAAAAAACAAAAAAAAAACAAATAATACACTTCTCTGAAGTTAAAATAAAATTTTATATTAATAAAATTATATCAAAAGATATCACAAGACTACGAATAAGTAATGCAAAAAATATAATAGTTTGCCATGGAGATATTATAGTATTGCGTCAAGCCAATAGCTGGCGGTAGTATAGCGGCTGCCATTTTTTATCAATATAGTATTGGAGCTTTCCTATCTTTCCCCACATAGTCTTTGACGTAAACACTGAACCATGCTTAAATTTCAGGGCGAGGAAGTGGTTCTCGGAGTGATTCCCGCTTTAGA
Organism: Penaeus japonicus; assembly: GCA_017312705.2. Taxonomy (NCBI): domain Eukaryota; kingdom Metazoa; phylum Arthropoda; class Malacostraca; order Decapoda; family Penaeidae; genus Penaeus; species Penaeus japonicus. Next base: position 125,429 of record BOPN01001929.1, read on the forward strand.
CACCGTTGAGTAAACAGTGCTCTCAAAAAATTTGATAGTGACAGCAAATCTAAGGCCTTTATATGGCTACAAATAACCCTGAGAAAAACAAAGAAATGGAATTAAACTTCTAAAACCAAAGAAGAGAAAAACAGTTTGGAAAACGGAGGAAACCCAATCTCAAAACAACCGCGTTACGAGAATTTAAATTTCCCGCCATTAGATCAAGCCAGAAAGAAAACAGATCACCAACAACAATCATCAAGAGAATCACTGGACAATAACACGCAAGTATTAAACAACGAAAACGTTATTTTAATATAACTAAATGACGAATCGTTAACTTCAAACTTCAACAATCCCAAAAAATTAACAGGTTATTAACCAATCTGAATTCCATAAATATGTAATTGAAAACCCATTAAGAGTTCTAGCGACCGGAAAAGCCATGAGATTTGAGGTTAACGATATCACAAAATTCCAACCACTAGGTGTAAAACCAAAAAAGTAAAACCAAACTCAACATCAAACAAACAAACAAACAAACAAAAATCGCATATTACAACAGAAAATACACATAACATACACAAAGAATCAGCCAACAGTTTACAACCAACACAACAAAGTTTAAAGCTCACATATGCTCAAACGTTATCCCATGAACAAAGTCTCCCCCCAGGCCAAATAACTCAAAAAAAAAAAAAAAAAAAAACGAAAATAGAAAGATCCAATCAAATAGCAATGAAGAATTAACTGTCTAAGATAAATGAACTTCAAGAAAATATAAAAGTAATAATTCTAATCAAAACAGTGAATAAAAATTTGGAACATTCACCAATAACTTGGACTTTACCTAGTCCTTTACTAAGTGGAATAAAAGATAAATAGCATTGCAAGAGAATTTTCATGGATTACCTTCACAAAAGAAATAGTTATATCAAATTTTATAAATAGATTCAACTCAAATACTTCAGTAATGACATTAACAGAAACAATAATAAAACTAACGCCTCAAATCAAAGAAATATTATATTACATAAAAGGATAACTTGCATTGTGGAATGCAAGATCAGTATTAGAAAAAAAGTATATATATAAATAAACGGTTTAATTTTCAAAGAAAATCCAGCATCAATCGCAATATGCGAAACCTGGCTCAAAGAAAAAGACAGGTTAAAGTAAAGATACAAAACTACGAAATACTATGAAAAGATACACCAGATAAGACAGGATGAGGGTTAGGTATCTGTGTAAATAGTAAATTTCAAAACAGAAAAAAATAACTGAAAAGATAGACTTGGAAATAAAATAGAAACACAAGGACAATAACAACAAATGGCTAAGCATACTCCTGATTTATAATCCATGTAATGAAACACTAAAACAAGACTTGAAATATTCTAACCAATTGGAAAATCCCAAACTAATAAAGAGGGATTTTAACGTGCATCATCCTTTCTGGAAGAAAGACAAAATCACAAAAGTAACTAACAAATCTAGATGCAATCTATCCGAATTCGTAATAGACAACAATCTAATCCTCCTAACTCCTCCAGGGCAAATAACTAGAAAGGATTCAAACACAAATAAAGAATCAATCTTAGTAGACCTAATCTTAGGTTCTAGTTTGAGTCACTTTGATATAACCTCTGGAAATAACCAAGGAAGTGACCATCTATCAATAATAATAAAAGGTCAAATTATCCAAAAAAATATCATATAGGTGTGGAAAAATGGAATTTCACAGAAGGTTGGATTAAGTACCTAGAGGCACGTAAGAAACTAAATATAGAAAACACTTAATCATTTGCAGAGTTAACAGACAGATTAAACACGATATGGCTACAACGTTTAAGTTTTAATAACTATTAATTAAAGAAAAACAACAACAACTAATAAACCTTGTTGGAACGAGACCTGTCACAATATCATTAAAGAAATAAAGCATACAATAAATGGAGGAAAAGACCTAATGAATACTGTTTGCCAAAAGCAAACAAATCCTAGAAGAAAAAAGAAAAAACATGGGAAAATGGTTGTACCGATTTAGATTTTACCCCCCACCCCACCCTCTTAAAAGATATGGAATTTTATAAAGAAATTAACAGGCAAAACAGTCATAACTGAATATCAAATAATACACAATAATCAGCCACTGGGGGCACAAGCCAGTGCAACTTGGTGCCAGTCCCAAGCCCGGGTAAATGGGGAGGGTTCCGTCAGGAAGGGCATCCGGCGTAAAACTCTGGCCACTACTACTATGCGGATCACAAATGCGAGCTTTAAATCAACTCCAATAATAGCTTTACAAACCATGACAAAAATTTTACCATTAAGACAAAACATAAGAGAACAAGAATATATTTAATTGATAAAGATTTTTTTATAAACAAAACAATATACCAGTAGAACAACAAGATTAATGGAAAACATATAGACAAGCAGTACCCAAAAACATGATCTACGATGCAATAAGTACATGTAAAAAGCTAAAACTTAACATTGCAACAATAGTAATCCCTTCCATAACCCCATTGCCTCCATGATTAAAGAAACTCACTTCATGAACATCATGTCAAAAGAAACGCCAAAAGAAATCATTTCAAAACAATTTCTCATCCTTGCAAATAACAAATATATATATATCAAAATATTTTCACAGATGGATCTAGGTTAAAAGAAAAAAATTCAACCTCAGCAGTAATATATATATATATATATATATATATATATATATATATATATATATATATATATATATATATATGAACAGAGTTCATAGCGACAAATGTAAAAGAAAAGTATGAATGAGACTGAATATCTAAACACACAAAAGATGTATCTGACGCGTTTCGACGGAGGTCTTTCTCAAAAATACATGAATTTTTGAGAAAGACCTCCGTCGAAACGCGTCAAATACATCTCTTGCGTGTTTAGATATTCAGTCTCATTCATACCTTTCTTATACATATATATATTTATTGTATGTATATATATATATACGTATATACATACATACATATATATATATATATATATATATATATATATATATATATATATATTTGTGTGTGTGTGTGTGCATATATATATATATATATATATATATATATATATATATATATATATATATATATATATATATATATATATATATATATATATATATATATATATATATATATATATATATATATATGTATATATATGTATATATGCATATATATATATATATATATATATATATATATGTATATATATATATATATATATATATATATATATATATATATATATATATGTATTTCTATATATGATACACACACACACACATATATATATATATATACATATATATATATATATATATATATATATATATATATATATATATATATATATATATATATATATATAACATCACAATAATATGGAAATTACCAAGCCAAACACAAATAATAGAGGCAGAATTATTTGCAATAAAACAAGGCCCGAAAGATATAACTGACTTAATTAAGTTATTTTTACCGACTCCAAATCAGCTATACAATTGATAGCTAGCTAACTAAAAAAAAAGAAAAGAAAAAAAAAAAAAAAAAAGTACAACATTTACCTGTTCACAAAAACAAAAGGTAACGAGATGGTCAACCTTGCAGCCCCCCCCCAAAAAAAAAAAACATCACAACACCCATGAACATTACCAAAGACATCTCAAACATCAAAAAAGAAACTAATATTAAATTTCAAAATAATCGTAAGAAACAACTGAACAGAATACTAAGTACAAAAAATTATAACAAAAAACTCCAGCTAACAACCATGGACAAGATCCAAAAACAGAAAAATAGATGTATGCTTACCAGACTGAAAACAAAGCATACAAAACTAAAGTATTACAAAATGATATTGCAGGTTAGAGGAGAAGCTAATGATTCATTATGCTTATTACAAATACGAATCATTGTATAAGTAAATAAATATACACACATACATACAGTATATATACATGTATATGTATATTATATATATATATATAAATATATATATATGTATGTATATATATATGTATATATATATATATATATATATATATATATATATATATATATATATATATATATTCATATACATATATAACTATATATATATATATATATATATATATATATATATACATATATATATATATATATGTATATATACATAAATATACACATATATATATATATCATGTATATATATATATATATATATATATATATATATATATATATATATATTTATATATATATATATATATATATATATATATATATATATACATATATATACACATATATATATATATATATATATAATATATATATATATATGTATATATATATATATATATATATATATATATATATATATATATATATGATATATGATATGTATATATATATATATATATATTATATATATGTATATATATATATTTATATATATATATATATATATGTATATATATATATATATATATATATATATACATATATATACATGTTTGTGTATATATGTATATATATAAATATGTATATATATATATATATATATACATACATACATACATATATATATATATATATATATATATATATATATATATATATATATATATATATATATATATAAAGCAGAGCAACCTCGGAGAACTAAAATGAATTGCTGTTCACCCAGTAAGTATTGGAGAGAATGCCACTCAGGAAATCATGATTTAATCAGAGCTGATAATTAAGATAAGGCATGGCGACCTGAATAAATCTGAAATGTCAGAGCCAGAATATATGTAATTTTAGAAAGAAAACTACAGTTTGCATTTATCATCAATCCATGTAATATTTGATTTTTTTTTTACACTAATAATAAGTAGAAAAATCAAAGAAGAAAATAGAGAAAAAGTATTTAGATATATGTATATTGAAATAAATGTATGATAAAAAAAAGTAAAGAATAGAATTTCAGAAGACCTAGAAGATTTCAAGATTCAATACCTGAGATAAAAATGCTTAGAGATAATCTGCAAAACGGGATCTATGAAAAAAAAAGAAGAAAAAAAAACAAAAAAAAAAATTGAAGGTCAGAAGGCACCACAGGCTGTTAAGTGCGAAAGTTATGAAGAAAAGTCTCTGTAAGAAAGTAAAAATAAAAAGACAAAGACAAAGACTGAACAGGTAAAATAAAATTATTTAGTTCATTAACCCAACACACAAAGAGGAAAACAAATGTAGCAGAAGAAAGATACTCTAATAACACAGAACAAACAACAATAGACGATGAGACCGAATGGCGCGTTGTCATAAGAAAAAAAGAAAAAGAAAAAAACAAAAAAAACATAAAACGAAATAAGCTATGAAGGAAGAACCAGGAAAGAAAAAGAGTAAAACAAGTGTTTATATATAATGTATAGAAAAAAAACAAAACAAAACATAATCCTGAAACTGAAAAACAAATAACATGGAAGTAATTGATGACATAGCAAATGACGCTTTGGGACCAAGGCCAAAAAGGGTTAAACTAGAAAATGAAAATAAAAAATGGCAGCAGCAGGTAGGGAAACACATGAAGCCCAAAGAAACGCAGTATGGCAAGCACACAACCTAAATTATGAAGAAGGACAAAATCAAAAGAACTTGATAAATAAGCAGAACAAAGACAGGGTATACAATTGGGCTGGAAAGCTCTGGTACATCACCAGGGACGGACAAGGACATTCAGTCTTAAAAAAAACATACTTGTTTATCCAAAAGAGAGTGAGGAAACACCAACATCTGCATCGGGGTCTCAATTCACTAAGAAATGGGGGAATGGCACGGTGCTGAGAAAGGTTAACACTTTAACAATTCATAATAATGTTGACATTAAGAGAAACAACGGCTTATTAACTTTTATGTTATTAAATATTTGGGGTTTATATCTAATAACAAACTAAACAAAGTTAACTTATCCAGAGAGCAACTATTCAATCATAGCTCTCATAAACGCAACTTAGTGAAGACATAAAATATGACTAAAATAAAATGACTATAAGCTAATAAAGAAAAATACACATGATAGAAGTAAGGAGGGGGAGCTTTTTATATCACAAAATAAAAAGCATCTAAAACAGATCTTGTCATAGAACATCCTAATTAATACCAGGGATATTAACCTGATAATGACAGGATGCTTATGACCGATCGGTCTAAACGCCGGACATTTCAAACACGCAGACCTGACGCCTCAGGCTATTCGCCCGCTCTGGCCGTCGACGACCGCTTCGTGCATCCTTACCCGGCGTGCCAGCCTTACGAAAACCGAACGTCACTCAGGCTGTCAGCGCTTGGTCACACTGCTCCATGGCGAGCGGGTGTAGAGATGGAGCAGCTGTTCGTGCACCAAATAAGCTTGTTATGTTGCGATGACAGTGCATGTATATATATATATATATATATATATATATATATATGTATATATATATATATATGTATATATATATATATGTATATATATATATATGTATATATATATATGTATATATATATGTATATATATGTATATATATATATGTATATGTATATATATATGTATATATATATATATATATATGTATATATATATGTATATATATGTATATATATATGTGTATATATGTATATATATATGTGTATATATGTATATATATATGTATATATATATGTATATATATGTATATATATATGTATATATATACATATATATATATATACATATATATATATATGTATATATATCTATATCTATATCTATGTATATATATATACATATACATATATATATGTATATATCTATATCTATGTATTTATATATATGTATATATATATATATATATATATATATATATATATATATATATATATATATATATATGATAAATCTACAAGTCCTTTTTTTCTTCAACACTTATTAGATGCTTTAAGATATTTGTAAATTGTTTTCGCATTTTTTGTATCTTTTTGTATGATCTGTTGACACAATTTTTTCCTTATTTTCCTCTACTTTACGTGGATTTGGTTGTGACTGAAGTTTCAAGATTTTAGAGTATTTTCTAATTCAGTTACTTGTTTTACACTATCCTTCTATCTATTTGATTTGATTTTACTGAACGTGATTGAAATAATATTGTGGTATAACTGAGTTGCATAAATTGGTACGAGGTTTACGTCCATCACGACAAGGTCAAGTATATTTTTCTGCTTTGTTATGACCTTGATCATTTTATCGTTGTTGCATATTGCTCCTTTAGTGACATTTGTTCCATTTATAGTTTGTTTGTTTTCCAGTCAAGGGAAAATCAGATTTCTGTTGTATTCGTGATATAATGACTAATGATGTATTGAGCTTCACTGAGAGAAGCTTCTAATGTACAAGGAGCTCTGTATATAACAAAAAAAAGAAAAAAAAAGAAAAAAAAAAGAAAAAAAAGAAAAGAAAAAAAAAAGAAAAAAAATAATAAAGAGTAATAATGTCTCTGTATATCTAGTTAACAGGTTAACAGGTGTTATAAGCATGGTCCTTTGTAGGTGGTCTCGGCACCTGGTAACATTGCGTTTCCTCAAGATGCCAAGAACTTATAAATACAGTTCCCTTACCACTCCCTCCTTCCAACCCTCCCACCTGTACTGTTGTATTCTTTCCCATATATGAATTGATTTTTTTTTATATATATATTCTCAAAAGCTTCTTCTTCTTCCCAGTTTTTTTTCGATTCGGGGTCGTTCGAAAGCTACTTCCTGGAAATTATTTGGAAACGCGTACACGGAGCGTTACAAAACACATACTCAAAGCATGTATTCAACACATCCTGCTTTATGCAACATATCTGCAAGATGTAAGGTGTTTGCCCATTGCAGATTCATTCATGTGAAATAATGAAACAGCAAGAAATAAAAGTTCGTGTGTAAAAAAACGTATATTTCTCATTTTTAGATTTGCATTATTATTAGCATTATCACCATTTTCATTACTGAGTTTATATTCAGGATCATCATATCTATTGATATTATCCATTACTATATTCATAAAGACAATGGTCATAATTTACAATTGTAATAACGATGCTGCTATTAATGAAGGTGCTTCTGTTCATCATAACAATATCTTGAAGAATAACACAGGGATTTTTTTCTCATTGCATGAGATTTCTCAACGCATTTTGGGAGAATTTGTGATGCTGAGTTCTAATCTGATATCGGATTTGTTTTACATGCTCTAGTGTAAAGGCACTTTGAAACTTGTTATTTTCGAAAATAAAATCTACATTGCTGTTTGTACAGATAGAGCTTGAAAACTAGGTCTAAATATTTAGTCCAACTTTAGACTGATATAGCTAGTTGTTTTGTAAACACTTCTTAATCCTGTGTTATTGTAAATTTTGGATTTTAGAGATCTGTGTGATTTTCAACAAATACAACTTCCCTTTGTTCAAGATTTGTGGTGAAAGCATTTTTTTTTTAATTCACGAGATATTTCAATTTTGCAGGAAAAACATCTGCTCAATATTGTTTCAGATATGATCATGACCTCTGTGAGAAAACATAAATGCGTCAATAATTCTGATGCGTTCTTTTATCTAAATGGCTCTTTTATACTTCCCTGCCAAAAGCCCAACATAACATGAAGTGTGAAGAGTGAGGTCTGATTTATGAATCGTGCTTTTAAAGCCTATTTTAAAGTTCCTATTAGCAGACCAAGATAAGAAATGGGTTCGTATGTCATAATTGTAAGGAACTGCTTCGTAATTGGACTTTCGGAACACGAGGTCTATCTTTTCGAATTCCCATGGTGTGTCAAGAACTCAAAGGCCACACGACAGACTGCTATTTTTGCCTAGTCAACTCGTAGGGTGTCGGCAAAAAAAAAAAAAAAAAAAAAAAAAAAAAAAAAAAAAAAAAAAAAAAAAAAAAACACAACGGCATACGATATGATATCTTAGTAATGCCTTAGCAATGTACTTGTCCAGTCTGAAAAACTCCTAGTTACATTTTATAATGTTTTTGCTTCGACTAAACACGAAGGCAGTGAGCATGACGTTGTTTCAGAATTAAAAGAATTCCCATCATGTAACACACAACTATCAGATCTGCAGTAGTTTAACCAATCAGAATTTTTACTCTTTGATTTTTACCCTGTTTATTGTGAATCATGTTGGTTGCATCTTACATGCTTATTTTCACAATAGCCATTTGTTAATGTGATTTCATCTAATGCTTCAAAACATCACTATGTAAGTTTCCAAAAGGTCAGTATAAGATTTTTTCCAAGAAAATTGAAATCGTCCGTAATTTCCGAGACGATATTCGCCCACGTCAAATGTATTTTGGAAAATAATTCTTGGGCTCCCAAAAATTGCCGTATCATTAGTGGCAAAGGTAAGCTAAACCTTCCAATCAGCGCCTCCGTCCATTAGCCTTCTCACTCTTGTTTTCGGTGTGGAGATAAAACATCGGGAACATGTGCTAATCCATCTCTACCAATTAAAAAAAAAAAAAAAAAAAAAAAAAAAAAAAAACTAATTCAATACCGTTGATCTCTCATTATCCTTTCTTTGTATTATTATTATTTTTTTAAATAATTATATTAATAGAAACAAGGATAATAATAGCTAATATCATCGTAACAAAACCAATAACAAAAACAGAATAGTTAAGGCACGATCATTGATCAATCCTCCCCCTCTCCCTCTTTGCTTCTTTTTTCTTCCGCCAATCAGGCCACTGCGAATTGCACAGTCGTCTGTATTTGCAATGATGAAAACGCCAGTTAATCCTCGCTAATAGTTTCACTTGAATAAACTTTCGAAAGCGAACACCCTACAGGCTATAGATATATTGAAGGATGCGTTAGATACATGTTGTTTTAATTGGGTTGAGATATTTCATAACGTTTCATATACGGTTTTCAACTCTAGAATTATAGTATTAAACTTGTTACTCAATATATCTATCATGTTCGTAAATACGATAGTGATAAAGTTCATCTTAACATTAAAATATCAAGCGTGATAACTATGACAATTATAATAATGTAAGTGAACGATCTTGAAAATTATACGATTTTTTAAAAATTAGCTTTTGAAATTATAATAATTTCAATCTATCGAAGGAAAACTATAAAATAATACGAAAGTATAGGCGGGAGGGAAGGGAAGGGAGATGAGATCTGATAGAAATATTGATGTCGAAATTTTAACGGCATATTGCAAATTACAAATTAAAAATCACATAGAAACTACACAAATCATATGAATTAATATTTACCTAGACCATTATCTTAGGTAACTACAAATAATATAACACAATCGGCGTCAGGAAATCAAATGTCTAGAGGTCATAGGACAATAATCCCACAAAAGCTATATTCTACTTTTTGACACAGCGACTGTGATTATACTTCATTTTGTTAGTCAGATTCAGTTGCTGAGTTTTACAATGACAACTTTTTACCTCATGCGAAGAACAAATACAAGGAACCATGCTGATAAAGCCTGTTGGTGTTTCATAGATCTGACACTGTACTAACGTGTTTAGGCTCCAAAATATGTAAATGGGTGTCTCAGTTAAATAAGCGAAATAAATCCTTAACAATGCTCCACTATTAAAACTAAAGCTCGGTCGGAGACTTTTCGATTATATCTACAGAAGACAATGACTCAAAATTGCAACTCCAATTTTCTCTTTTCTTTTTATATATACACAAAAGAGGAAAACTGAAGCATCATAGGCTATCGCATCAGTCTACCATTTGTATTACACATATAGAAATATATAAGAGGTTCTGATCGGTCTGCAATATGTATTCTTTGATGTTAATGTAATGCATGAACTTTTATATAGCCCAGACTATTACAAGACATTCCTTTCAATTGTGGAATAATCATGTTCTCTATCATGATGCGCACGGCTCACATGAGCAACTAAGAGAAATATAACTTCCAAACCATTAGCCGAAGCATCAGTTCTTAAATAAAAGGATTTGGTGAAAATCAAGCAAAGACTAAATAGGATTATTGATGAATTTAGCTATCAATTTAGTAAGACTTCTGCTTTGATAGTCACCCCATTCTGGTTTATTAGTAGTTTTTTTTTTTTTTTTTTTTTTTTTTTTTTTTTTTAAGCATATCATTAAGAGGAAATACAATCTCAGAGAAAATTCTATATAGAAGGAAATTGTTCCCATAAATGATACAATTTCTCTCTTTGTTTGGGGTAAAGGCATTTGATTTTAGGGAAATCGAAATGTCACTTGCCAAAACCAACTGTCAATCCACGCAATCTCAGTCTCAAGTGTTGATGCCAATTTGATTTATTTACAAATGACAATAAACAATATTAAGACGATCAATAACTTTCCTCATAAGTCTTGAATTTATTGCACACGCCGTTTTGAAACCAAAAGGTATCATTATTTATGGCAAAGATAGTATAAAATTTTAGAATCTTTAACAAAGAAATTTGCCAATATCCTTCAGTCAAATCAATATTATTGAAATAAACATTAGTACAGTTACCGAGATTGGTTCGCCGTTAGAGATAGTGATACCATTAAACCCTCTAAAATCGATAAAAATTCTACACGATCCATCAGATTTCTTAATGAGAGCCACCGAAAAGCAATTTTGAGATTTGGAGGGTTCATTAATGCCCTGTTTAATCATATTATCAACCTCCTTATTAAAAACTTCCAACAAGATAGTGGGGAATTGGGTATGGGTTCTTACTATTAGGGGATTTTACTTTCAAGATTAATTATATGTTAAAATGCTTCTGATGTTGGAGAATTAAGTTCCTTTATCTGATCAAATATGAAGTTATTGTTTAAATCCAAATACTTATTTACATTTACATTAATAGAACATAAGGGATATCAGCATCCCTTTTCGCAATTTTCTTTTCAGCTATGAAATCGTGCACATTATCCAGACACCATAACCAAATAGCCTACCCCTTTTTCTCTACAGCTAATGACAGGATAAAGTCCTTTTCATTCCATATTCAATTTGTTTTGATTTGTTGGTAGCATGACCAACACTTCATCATCACCTACTTTAAGCTTAAGCGATTTATATTTACGGTCATAGTGCATTTTGTATTTCTTACAACTAGTTTCAGCATGCGACTAGTAGAGGCAAGAAGTTCAGCTCAGAGAGATTTGCGAAAGCGACTATATGCACAAAGCTCTCTGTCAGCTGTAAGTGACAAGTGTTGCATTATCAGCAAGATGTGTTTAAGAGCAATTACATATTGAAAACTACTCTTGATTTAAGCATGGAGGTTATCGTTGAAAGAGGCTCCCTCGCCTGCCTTCCATAGAGTAATTCGAAAGGAGAGAACTGAAGAGAATCATTAGGCGCTTCTCCTTATGCAAAAAACACAGCTGGTAAGTAACAAATCCAATTCTATGAATGATCTATAAAATGTTCAATAGTACTGCATTAAGATGTTCAACAGCTCCATTGCAATATGCATTGTATGGAGTAGTATACAGAGAGACTCGGCAACGGTCAATGGTTTTTAGTGGAACGGCTTCTGAAAAGCAGCCGCCAGGTAGCGCAGTAGTTAGCGTGGCGACCTCCTATCCCCGTGGTCGAAAGATCGAGCCCTGTCCAGGCTCATGAGTTTCCACTGTCGCTTGGCGGTCATCGCCGTGTCTGGGCATCACGGTGGGTAAGGACCAAGCTCAGGTCTAGTCAACACTCGTTGGCACACTCTCATACAAGTCAGCACACGCTGACACAGTTGGGCTCGCCTCAGAGCATATAAGCCCGGTGGGGCATCTACTCCGCAGACCTAGCTTATCCTAGCAGGTAGCGTAATCAATTAGAGTGAGAATATACCTATGACCACGATCTGAGTATGGAAACAACGGTCCTTTCAAGTCGCCTGCAACACGTAAGAAATGTTCCATAACCACTGGGACGTTTTTTAGAGGTAGACTCTTGTAGTTACCCTTAGAAGCAACCTTCGGAAAACTTTGACACGATCTACAGAATCTCTCAATAGCCTCATAATCGCAAAGCCAAAAGAATTTTTGAAAGATCTTTTGACTTTATGTCGATAAGAATAATGACCAGCGGTTAGAGAATCATGGGCTAAATTCAAAACTTTATCTCCCTATATTTCTGGAACAAATAGCCTTTTCCAATTTCATTATTATTTTATTTTTCTATTTGCACAAGTTCTGTAAATTAAACCATCAATAAGTTCAAACTTTATTGCTCTATACCTTCCTTTATCAACGTTTCCGCTTTTTACTTTATCTCTAATTAGACCGATAGATGGACAAACATTCCAAGTGTTCATGAAGGCACTTTTATTGATGTCAATATCAACAGTCTGACAATCCAATCTATCGATCACTTCAAATGTCTTCCTACTAGTTCTAGGTTGAACTATCTGTGCATTAGGAGTATCTTCAGCATACTGTATGCTTCATACATTCCTTAGAATCACTAGAAAAGGAAAAGCCAGAGGACAGGTCTTCATAAGAGGAATCACAAACAAGTTATGAATCTTCAGAAGTTAAGGCGCCAAAGGGGGGGGGGGGTCAGGTTTTCTTTGCAGGTTAATGCCGTGACTTTGAATTCCAGGTAAGGTAGCCACGTCAAAGAAAGGGGATCAGCATCTGCGAACTTGATTGGTGCTACGATTGCATAAATCCATCCGGTGAAAAATTTACATTACATTGTAACAACTGACGCGATGAAAATATTTGGGAATGCCTAAATAATCATAAACAGTAACCATTCTGCCAGGTTTGCAATTACATAGCAAATGTGAGCTACTAACAACCACTGTTCTATATCCCAAATAATAAAGATTAGCCATCTAATTGAGCACAAATCCGGAATCAATTATATAATTTTCTGGCTCAAGCACTGAATAAAAACAAAGAATTTCCCTTGAAAGTTTTTAGTTTTGTCAGGATAAATGGGCCTCCAATATCCCGTCTTACAAACATCACATACTTTACCTTCCTTTAATTTAGCTACAGGTGTGTTAATCGATCATTTGCTTTAGGTCATTGCTACAGAATTATTGAACTCTCGTTCTTTGAGAAAAGTACGTAAATCAGAGGTGCAATTACGACGCAAGAGTTGTTCTTTATCATGACATTGAAAAAAAGAGCCAGAAACTCTTAGCAACATCACTCAGTGACAACCTGCTCTCGAGATATTGTTCTATTCTCGGAATTAGTTGAACGAAAGATTCTTTGTTTTCACGGAATCTACGCCTATTGAGATCGGCAACGACGGAGTCAGCGACCTGCAATGATTATTTTTCCTATTGAGAATCAGGGACAAAATCATAAGGTAAGAATACACATACTTCAGGAGCTTGACCCCGCAATAGAGAACTCGAGTAAGCATGTTTACTTACATCCGAACTATGCAACTCAGCTAGCCTCTCAAATCTAAGAAATCTGTCAACGTGATCTTATCTATCATTATAAGTAGATAAAACGTAAATCCTCAAACAAAGGCACACCATTCACACAGCTAACGTCTCCATCATCGTTAACATACCGATCAGCTAAA
>BOPN01001929.1:150000-157500 GCA_017312705.2 Penaeus japonicus
GCTGAAGGAGTGTGGGGGGTATGGGAGGAGGGGGTTGTTATGCACGTTCGTGATGTGAGACGTTCCGTCCTCGTATATTTGACCAAATATCCCACTCTCTCAAAGGTCATTCACCTGTTACCTGTTATAACACGTATTCTGTAGGAGGGGGGGGGGGAGGGGAGGGGAGGAGGGAGGAAGAGGTCAAAGGCTGAGGTGAAGGGGTGAGGGGTGGAGGGGGGATAAAGGAGGGAGAGAGGAGGGAGCTGAAGGAGTGTGGGGGGGTATGGGAGGAGGGGTGGGGGTGAAGGGGAAGGGGAGGGGAGGAAGGTGGGGTGGAGGGGGTTAAAGAAGGGAGAGGGGGGGGGGAGGGAAGTGAAAGTTTAAGGGGGGGGTGTTATGACCGTTAGTGATGGCGGGGGGGGGGGCGTGGTTGTTATGTACGTTCATGAGGTGAGTCGTTCCGTCCCTTATACATCTACTTATATATATATATATATATATATATATATGTGTGTGTGTGTGTGTGTGTGTGTGTGTGTGTGTGTGTGTGTGTGTGTGTGTGTGTGTGTGTGTATATACATATATTTATACATGTTTCTATATAGATATATATAGATAGATATATATATACACATACATATATACATACATATATATATATATATATATATATATATATATATATATATATATATATATATACATATATATATGTGTGTGTGTGTGTGTGTGTATATATATACACATAAATGCAATATACATGTATATATATATATATATGTGTGTCTGTTTTTCCGTTTGTGTGTGTATGGTTGTATTTGTGTAAATATGTTTATAATTCTGACAAACTTTTCGCCAAGTGAACATTAACGTTTTACTTTGGTTTCCTTTATTTTTGTTTTGTGTTCCTTATAAAAGATGTACATTCTCCACTGTCTAATTTCACGGATCCTGAAATCTGAAAGCAAAGTCATGTCGCCCTGTTGACTTTTTTCTTCCTTTGTTAAGTTTTATTTCGACATCCATCTAATTGCTGCTTGCTGAACCTCTAGTGATGACGTAATGCTAATGCAGAGTAGGGCTTTTGATAGTTGTTATGATTTTATTCATCTTGTCTTCATGTTCACCTTTGTAAACTGTGTCATTTATATAACCCCATTCATGTGATACTCGAAGACCTTTAGTGTTAAATTTCATTGTTGATTTTTAATTAAATTTTAACATGTTTTCGCAGGCCTTCAAGAGATCATAGTGCGAATTTTCGCTTTAGTATCGGTTGTGATAACTGTCTTGTCTAATGTTCAACCCCTAATCACTAATAATAATCAACATAATTAGTGTCAAGACTGAATTTTGTTCTACTCCGTTAGTTACTTGTTTCCAAATACATTGTCTACGTCTAATTACTGTATTCTTTTGTTTTTCTTATAGAAAGTCCATTATCCAACTGTGGAATTTTCTTTTGACTATGTGTATGTTTCCATGACACTCTTCATTGCAATACAACCAACCTAACCACCTCCCTGTTGCAAGAATCTGTGGAGGTTGGAAATACATACCTCAAGCGCAAAGTGTTAATTTGATATCTTGTGTTTCTAAAGTATTTAGACCTATTCTAACTTATATAGTTTATTCCATGTTTTGGTAGTTTCCCCAGTATTATAAACGAATAGTAATTTATTCATTGTTTTTTTTCTTTCTTTCTTTCTTTTTCTTTTTTTTAAGTCTTAATGATTTTTTTTAAATCGGCCGTTTCCATTTGTGTAAACATGTAATATCTCGGTATTCACTTTTACGATGGAGATAATTCTTGTCCAAATCTATATTTTCGTTCTGGAAGCGAATACTTTTGGCTTCCACACTCCTCCTTTGACCTTAGATCATTTCGAGTATTAATTGCTTTCCATTTGTAAGGTTTCCCTGCCCTCCTTACTTACGCCTTTTTTTCTTTTTTTTCCAAACCAGAATGCCAGGGATTTAGCGTGCTTACTTACTTACATGTTGCCTTTTATTTATTCTTGGATTTCCCTCTTAATAGGGTTCTCGATTTTAGGATTTTTTGAGCCGCTAATTAGCTTCTTTATCTTTATGTCATTTTAATGCCATACTCTTTTCAGTATGTTTAAATATCACTACATCTATATGAGTATTAGTTTTGTAAACTCTTAAGTAAGCTGCCTTAGCTTAATTTTTGAATATAAGTCTTTTAATCTACGTCTGGTAGCTGTTTTTTTTCTTTCTTTTTCTTTTGTGTTTCGTTAATGGCCTCTTTAATCATCGCCATTTTCGTGAACTTTGCTTTGAGTTTGTTCGTTCCTTTTTTTTGCACTTTCAGAATATCCATGACAAGCTTGACTATGATGTCTTGATCGGTGCTAGATTCCTGAATGTTACCCTGTATGTGTATGTGTGTGTGTGTGTGTTTGTGTGTTTGTGTGTGTGTGTGTGTGTGTGTGTGTGCGTGCTTGTGTGTGTGTGCGTGCTTGTGTGTGTGTACGCGCGTGTGTGCACATTCATTCTCTTATTCATGCGTGTGAACACATTAAAGTAGAAACGCGGGCAGACACGCATGAAAATAAGCGCACATATCTTATCATTTTACATCAGCGTCCAATAAGAGGACGTTAATCTCTCTCCCGGGTCCCATAATGGCGTAGTCAACTCGAACATTATATAAAAAAAAAAAAAAAAAAAAATTCGGGACTTTTGGCGCGTCGTAAAGAAGCGCTTAGTGTCATGTCAGGCAATAAAAGGTAACTTCATCTCCTCGAAAGAATTATGAGACCTCTGCTCACTTACTTCATTCATATGTCTTCCTTCTTCTTCTTCTTCTTAACTCCTACTCCTCGCCATCCTTGTCTTCATTTTCATCATCATCATTATTTTCATAATAATTTTCACCATCACCTTTTAATTATGATTATCATTTTCATCACCATCATTTATCATCCTCATTTTCATCATCCTCACCATCATTTTCATCATCATGATCATCATCATTAATGCCTTTTTCGAATTGAACATATATCAAGCAACTATTGGAGTAAATGAAAAATCAGAAATATTAGTAGACTTATGATAAAGACTGGATGTTTAAGATGAAATAAGGTTGATGGTAGATTTTTTTTTCTATCTTAATAGAAATCCGGATTTAGAGGTAATCCACTAACCGGATGTCATATCGGGCTAATAACCTATAAAGTGTTGGATCAGCTGATAAATTAAATTCCATTTGCGTCTTGGAATAAACTGGCCTAGTGTGGCACTTGACCTATTACGAGCCACGAGCAGAATGCCTTCATTGTGCTACCCTTAATACTGTAGGATCGATACTGAATATATATATATATATATATATATATATATATATATATATATATATATATATATATATATACAAAAAAATATTAGCTTTTTTTTTTTTTTTTTTTTTGGAAGCGTGAGAAAGCGGAAGAAGAAGTGGTGAAAGGAGCTGGAGAGATAGTGAAAAGAAACTTGGGAGGAGATAAAGTGAGAGTTAGAAAGTTAAGTACAGTGAAGAGAGTATTAGCTTTTTATTTAGGATTGGTCTTGAGGAGAAGGAAGTTGAAGTGAATAATGGAAGTGTGTAAAGTGAAGAGGAAGTGATGAAGGGAGCTGGAGGGATAGTGGAAATGAAATTTGCGAGGAGATAAAGTGATAGAAGGAAAGCTGAGAAAGGTGGAGAAAGGAGAAAAGATAAGTTGTAAGACCAGGAGAAAGAAGTCAGAGAATAGCTTGCATGTGCGCCCTTAGTAGCTGAACAAAGCCCCGGGTCAACCCCTCGGGAGGCAGCCAGAAACCAGAACACCTAGCAGGCTATTTTTTAAGGATTTTTTTATTTTTTTATTTTTTTTTTTTATTTTTACATTCTTCAGCTGTTCCCACGCTGCACATCGCCGACCTCGCACGTCACCTTTCACTGCTATGCATGATGTGCCGTGCTTGACGTTGAAGTGGAGCCCTGTGGGTTAGCTTGTAGTCTGGGTTAAAAAGGTGTTAAAAATCTTCATTCTTCATTCTTGAACTTGCAGGTCCTCTTGAAGTTTACTTCGTTCTTGTCTTCTTGGTCTTCTTTTAGATTCTCCTCTTCATGGTTGCCTCCTTACATCATCGGTCTCCTGTACCTGATGCCGTGAATATGGCCTCAACTTCTTCAATGCCATTGATTCTGCTGAGGCTTTTGGGCCACCAGGCATGTGTGCCTTCTGGACGAACGTTGAGGCGATTGTAGAGCTCCTCATCTTGGATTCTTGTCCATCTTCTTCTGGCTTGATGGTGGAGTCTCTTGTTGATCGCCTCGATCCTTAGTCTTTCATGGATCTCTCGTGCAGTGACTACTACGGGAAAGCGAATATTCAGAATCCATTTGCCTGCCTGGTTCTGAATAGTCTGAAGCTTTATCATCTGCCTTCTGGAAATGGTGTGGGTAGGCACTGGCGGGTATTCCATGATGGGCCGCACTAGGGCTTTATAAATGTAGAGCTTGGTTTCAGTACTCAGTGTCTGGAACCTTCTGATCTTGTTCAGCTGATGTTTAGCTTTGATTGCTCTTTCATTTATGTGAGGGACAATTCCTCTTCTGCTAATTGTTAGCCCTAGTATCTTTCCTTTCTCATAGTAGTCCACTCCTTCCTCGTCCACTATCAGGTCTGCTGTCTTGAACTTGGCCACAGGAATGACTTGGAATTTTCTCATGTTGGTTGAGATCTTCCACTGTCTTTCGTATCGATTGATGGTCTCTATGGCTCTGGCAGTTCTGAGTGCCATCATCTCGATCGATCTCCCTTCGTACTTGATTATCTGAGTGATGTCGTCGGCATACATATAGTGATTGCTGCCATGTGATGGTTCAGGCAGATCTGCTGTATATATGGTGAACAGTGTCGGTGAGAGGCAGCTTCCCTGTGGAACTCCACTCATGAGGGGAATAGCTTCGCCGACTGTATTGCCGACGACTATTCTTGCGCTTCGACTTTCAACAAGCCACATAATAGCTTCGTCATGACGTCGGGAGGTTCACTCGATGATCTTAACTTTCAGGCCTGTGTGCCAAACTTTGTCGAAGGCTTTGGCCACATCTCTCAGAGCCACATTGACTTGGTTCCTTTCGCTCATGGCATTGACGATTTCTTCATATATGATTGCAATGGCTGTTGATGTTCCTCTGCCTGGTCTGAAGCCATGTTGCCTGGGATTTTGCAGATCGTTAATCTCCAGGTGATTTCGCAATCTTATGTTCAATATCTTTTCAAAGACTTTGCCTGGGACTTCCAGCAGAGATATTGGTCTGTAATTTTCCACTTGTCTTGGATTTTTCCCGGCTTTTGGAATCATCCTGACTCTTGCTTCCTTGAAGTGGTCAGGGAAGTAGCCAGCAGAGAGAGAGGGATTATATATGTTTGCCAGTCTCAGCAACATCTTGTTTGGAAGATTTTGCAGGATTGTTTTGTTGATCCTGCTTTTGCCTGGAGCAGTTCTATTCTTGAAACTCTGAATAGTTCTTTTGACATCTGTGGGGTTGATCTTGGTCATTAGTGGCTCTGTGGGGTCCAGTCTAGTGAAGTCAGAAGCAGCTTCTGGATATAGGAGGTGGATGTGCCTTCCTATTTCCTCTATGATGGTTTCTTCTTCTTCTTCAGTAATTCGAAAACAATTTCTCCAGTAATTTCTGAACAGGATTTCTTGTTCTTCTTCTTCATGAATCTTCTGATCCTGTTCGTTGAGGAGGTAGCTACTACTGTTTCCACTTCTTCCCATCAGTTTCTTTATTCCTGACCAGAAGGACTGTGGATCTTTTCGGTCCCATTCCACTTTTCCAACAAGTTCTTCCTACTTGTCATTTGCTGCTCTCTTCCATTGGTTGGAGAGTTCTCTTTGCAAGCTTCTGTATCTTGCTCTCAGGTCTTGTGTCCATCCATGAATCCCTGCATAGTGCTGCAGGTGATTCGACTGTATATTTAGCATCTTACTTCAGGTGTTAGCCTTGGATGGGGGATAGTCCTGTGGTTGCTCTCGGGTACATGATGCTCAAGTGCTGCTTCAACATCGCTGTACCACTTTTGGACTTCCTCATCAATCTCTTCCAATGTTGCAGTCCTCAAGTTGGCTGCAGGCTTGGACTGGAGCTCATCCTTGAATCCTCCCCAATTAGCCATTCTAAAGTTGAGTCTGCTAGAGTTTAGGCTTTTCATGATTGGATTGGATGATATCTTGAGGATGATGGGCAGGTGGTCACTGGTGCTTGCAGGGCCCGGTTCCATCGTCACATTGTGGTGGGCTTGGTTATTGCACAGTGCAATATCTGGTGTGGTTGCTGTATTCCCTGTGATGTAAGTAGGGAAGTCTGGTCCCATGTGGATTAGATCACCATCAGCAACCATTCTAGCAATAGCATTGCCAACCTGATTGCCTGCTCTATTGTTTAGCATTGGATGGTTGGCATTGAGGTCTCCCACTATGTATGTGGGTAATCTTCGTCGAAGTAGACTGTACAAGTCTTGCAGTGGAACAATTGCCCTTCTTGGAGGCAGATACATTGTAGCCACTACTATTGGACCTCTGCTGGTCTCTATCTCGATTGACAGCATTTCGTCGTTGATTTCTCTTCTGACTGCTATTGCTATGCCATCACTTGCTTCTCCAGTCCTGTTCCTCTGATAACATAAGTAGGGGAACAGTTTCAGCCTGTCTGTGTCCTTCAAACCATGACTGTTTATTAGGACTATATCTGCATTTAGGGCTCTGTACATGCCCGACAGTTCGTTCCTACGAACCATAGTCTACCTGAGGACGTTCTGCTGAACTACAGCGATTGTGTGATTCACTTAGCTTTGGCTGCAGGTCCATCTTCATGCCTCTCTTGGGACTCATCATAGCCATTCCTCCTCTTCCTGTAGGTCTCAGGGTCGAGGTAGGTGATGATCACACCAACGAGATTTAGGGAGGCTGCCCTAATTCTCCTATCGATGATACTGGAACATTCATCAGATTTCAGCTTCTGATTGCTGTAGGAGTATTTCATCCTGTCATTTTTTATGTATTCTGCAACATCATCATCATCATCATCATCAATATTGCCGTTTGTAATGTTTTTCTCGGCAGTGTACAGGATGACTCCTACAGCTTTGCCCTTTGCTTCCCTGGCCTTCTTCACATTCTTGCACCTGTGTGGGGATGGCACCCTCACATACTGGGGTACTGGTGCAGTGGGCTCTTCCAGTGGCGGCATTTCTTCTTCAAGAACTGGCAGTTCTGGCATTTCTTCTTCAGTTGCTTCTTTGGGGGTTTCTGTGGGTTCTGTAGGGAGCATAACCCTCAGGATGCCTGCCGAATTCACGTCATTTGGAAGGTCCATCTCTGGGGGGCTTTGTTTCGCCTCAAGGCTAGCTTTTTCTGTTCTGCAAAGCAGCCTGGTTGGGCAAGGTTGGCCAAGTGGGCATACCAGTGTAAATTGGTTTGACAGCCAGGTTGTTGGGCGGCTGCATGATGGGTGGCTGC
>BOPN01001929.1:187500-190000 GCA_017312705.2 Penaeus japonicus
GACGCCCAACCACAGACAGCTCTTCTCGTCCCACAGACAAACAAATATGACCTTTATATCCCTCGGATGCCTAGCCCAGCGTACACTCGAATGAGAGAGAAGGAGAGGATTCTGCGTGCGCCATCTTTCCGGCGTTAGACCGTAGCCTGGGATGGAATCAACACTTTATTGCAAATCTACAGCAACGGCAAGAAATGCACGCCATCAGAAACACATCAGCGTGTGCGTTTTGTTTGTTTGATATACGAACAATTCCTTCTTTTAATTTTTCGTTACGGGGTGGATCTCCTCGATTCTTTGTAGAGTTTGAAGGATGTGGTGTACTGTTTTTCGAAGGGATGCTTTTAGTGTGTATAGTAAGTGCATGTATTCATATCTATCTATCTATACACACACACACACACACACACACACACACACACACACACACACACACACACACACACACACACACACACACACACACATATATATATATATATACACACACATTTGAATACACACACATACACACCATGGTTTAGAGCGTCACCAAAAAGCAAGATACTTCAGCAAGCCGGTCCCAAACATTTGCTACAGTTGGTAGCCCTGCTTACGCAGAAAGCGCGCCAAATGATCGAATAACCACGGCGAGCGGGAAGGACAAAACGTTCACGGAAAATCAGAGAAAAGTTTTAGTCTCTCTCATCGCTGACCACAGCATAGATTATAAAGTGTACGAGCTGGAAGTATCGGTCGCACGCAGCGAGCATGGGAGAGCATGGACTGACTGACTGGTTGACTGGTCAGCAACTAAGCTGAAGCGAGCTTGGGAGTGCATACACGCAGTAATACTGAACATTTTCTTCTTCTTCTTCTTCTTCTTTTAGCCTATATTGCGATAAAAGATAAACATTATGAATTATATTAATATATTATTCATGTACAAACAGGAGACTGGAGCAAAAAAAAAGTCAGGTTAGGAATAAACGAAAGTAGGCAGTTGCAATATAAGAAATATGTTTCCACTTGCAATGATTAAGAATCGGCTCCGGCAAACATTTGTAAGCCTGTTACCTATTTCATATAGTAAGATTATCCAAATATCCATCCTATGTAGATGCGTAATTTGCAAGCTTATTTATTACCAAAGTCATTTTTGTTCTAGGGTTAAGAAAGAAAATAGCAATTATGTCAAGGAGAAAAGGGATACTGGTAATGGCTGCCCCCCCTCCCCTCCTTCTTAATAACTGCTGCTGCTGACTTAATTAATGGACGGAGAGCTGGAGTACGTAGAGTAGCTGTGTCACAATTGAAGATATACCACTCATTTTGACTAATGATATAAGTATAGGTAATTCTTTCGTAATTATTGTTATCGCAATGGTCTTGGAACGTTAATTTATAATACAATAGTGTGCATTTACCCATATACAATTCGTGGGTGATGATTAAACTAATAAATTCACTCCTAATTAGTGAAACGTTTAGCTGTCTATTGATTTATTTATAATGTATATCATCTCCCCATTTATATATCTATATGTATAGATACACAATGAACACGCATATATATATTATATATATATATATATATATATATATATATATATATATATATATATATATATATATATATATATATATATATATATATATATATATATATATATATATATACATATACATATACATATATATACATATATATATTTACATATATATATATATATATATATATATATATATATATATATATATATATATATACATATATATATATATATACATATACATATATATATATATATATATATACAAATATATATATATATATATATATATATATATGTATATGTATATATATACATATATATATACATATTAGATATACATATACTATATAGATATACCACATACACACATGCAAAACCATATAATTTTAAGTTTAAAATTACCTTTCTTTTTTATCAAAATCAATTTCAGAATGAACTAATACTCGAACTCCAGGACCTCAAGCAACTCCTTTACCTCCTTAAAAAAAAAAAAAAAAAAAAAAAACTTTGTTTCAACAGCTCCCTCATTGACCCCGGTTCCATCAACAACTGCCTGTGCTGAACCATAATCTCTTTCAGCCATTGCGTCACCTTGCTCTGATCCATCACCATCAAACCCAGCTGAACGGCCACCTTCTTCAATAAGTCATAGGAAGGGAAAAACTCGAGCCAAAACTCGAAGAGGGAGGAAATATACAGGACTTTTGAAACTGGTCGGGGATTAGAAGAAAGTATTGTAGGTGACTTCATGCATTCCTACTACTGATTAAAAAATTTCCACAAATCTTGCTACATTTCTTGATGGTGGGAATGGAATGTATTTGGGTGCTAGCGCTGTGATGGCTCTTGTGACATATGCTAAATATTTGCAGACTGATGCAACAGATATTTCTAAAGAATCTGTAATGCTTAGCTGAAAGGATCGTGATGCCATGTAACGCAGAGAGGTCAAAAATTGTATGTGA
>BOPN01001929.1:197500-208157 GCA_017312705.2 Penaeus japonicus
ATATGCAATTGAACTACACACATCACACCCTTCATTTCTCAAGAAACGAGAGGGACTTTGTGTATGTCTTTTGCAATACCGAGCAATACAGTATTAGAAGGGCTGTTTCCCAGTTATCAGCAATGCAGTGTTAAGTATCAAGAGCGCCGATTTTGCAAGAAACTCTGCCACTGCCCTTTTAATTGACGTAGGTTGAACGTTGTGCATGTGTGAGAAAGATAATGTGTGAAAGAAGAGCGTGGAGAACGGAGGGACAGAGTGTATGTGTGTGTGTGTGTGTGTGTGTGTGTGTGTGTGTGTGAAGGTGTGTGTGTGAAGGTGTGTGTGTGAAGGTGTGTGTGTGTGTGTGTGTGTGTGTGTGTGTGTGTGTGTGAGAGTGTGTGTGTTTTTGTGTTTGTGTATGTGTTTTTTTTTTNAGAGAGAGAGAGAGAGAGAGAGAGAGAGAGAGAGAGAGAGAGAGAGAGAGAGAGAGAGAGAGAGAGAGAGAGAGAGAGAGAGAGAGAGAGAGAGAGAGGCTTTTGCCCAAAGTTCAAGATACAAATATATTTACATGTCTGAGAAGATATAAGGATGTTGCAATATCTTCAATCAAAACTCCCTTTAATGGGTTATTAAATCCGCTATTCATACTTCCCCTTTTACTTATTTCACCATTTTTAAAAAAAATAAATTCGCCATTATCACAAACAAAAGCTAATACAAAAGATCATTAACAGGTGTTTGAATAACAGTGGAAATGAAGAAATGGCTAAATATTTGTAAGAATGCGACATCCTGCTAGAAACTCTGACATAAATGATATCAAAGGAAGAAGCTTTATTGTTATCAACAAATTGTGACGTATATGAACCGGATTCTTGTATAAACAAAGGTATTCTATCTTCGGGGAAATAAAGGAAAATTTAGAGAGCAGTGTTGTAAATGTGAGGTCCGGAAAACAAGATTATAACAGCTATTGAGATTTTTTGTTTAATTTCTGTTATTCAATTAATTGAGATAACACTTTTCTGAGGTGCAAATTGTCTCTAAATATGACTATACATAAATCAAATCGGCAGCTTATATCGACCAAATTGTGTAAATAGAGACAGGTCACACATATTTTTCTCTTTTCCTCATCGTCCATTTAAACGATATATGTATATATGTATATATATATATATATATGTGTGTGTGTGTGTGTGTGTGTGTGTGTGTGTATATATATATGTATATATATATATATACATATATATATATATATATATATATATATATATATTTATATATATATATAAATATATATATATATATATATATATATATATATATATATATATATATATGTATATATATATATATATATATATATATATATGTATGTATATATATATATATATATATATATATATATATATATATATATATATATATATATATATATATATATATATATATATATATATATATATGTCTTATATATATATATATATATATATATATATATATATATATATATATATATATATACATATATATAAGATATATATATATATATATATATATATATATATATATATATATATATATAAAGATTATATATATATATATATATATATATATATATATATATATATATATATGTATATATATAAGACATATATATATATATATATATATATATATATATATATATATATATATATATATATATATATATATATATATGTATATGTATATATATATACTGATAATACTTACTATAACAGTACCATAACATTGTCTCACGCTAACCAAACATTGGTAGAAAGGCTATGAAATCTACAAGATCTCACATATCAAATCTCATCTAAAGAAGCCGTGTGTTTCATTGTATTCTTTTGTATCCCAAACCGCTCGAAGGTTCTCTTGGCTTTATTAACTAATCTAGTGTATGCAAGTTAGAATCTAATTCTAAGATAATCAGTACTGATAAAGATGTGGGAAGAAAGGAAGAAAACCTTCTTGCAAATGCTTTCCCTTGATCTTTCTTCTTTCTCTCTGTCCCTGATTTATATAACAATTATAATCGGTTGTGTCCGTAGGCACAGATTGCATATACATTGGTAAAATACAACCTTCTACAAGCGCAGTGAGATACGATAAGGAATTGGAAAGGAATAAAGACATCGAAATTCTTAGACAAACGAACTTGGACTTATTGCTAACAGGTAACAAGAATATGGACATGTTACTGACAGGTAGCAAGACTATACAGACTGAGAGTTAGTTTAAAGATTCAAACGTGAACAAGCCAGTGGGTAAAGCACAAAGCACATGAACAGGTACATCTTACCGACAAAGTAAAACTGCTAAGATCCATGCGAACAATGACAAAGAACAGGACTGACTGAACCAGAAAGGAAACCTCTCTATTACTATAAAGGCTGGGTGTAATAGCAAAGTTTAGTTGCGGTCACGAAAAACGTTCCACTTTCGTCCACTTCCGCGCCCGTTCAATGGATGTAAAAACACGTACCAACACACACACGCTCTGTGCCTTTCTTTTGTCTTTTACCCTTTTTACTCGCCCCTCGCCTCTCTCTCTCTCTCTCTCTCTTTTTCTCTCTCTCTCTCTCTCTCTCTCTCTCTCTCTCTCTCTCTCTCTCTCTCTCTCTCTCTCTCTCTCTCTCTCTCTTCTCTCTCTCTCTCACTCTCTCTCTCACTCACTCACTCACTCACTCACTCTCTCTCTCTCTTTTTTTTTTTCTCTCTCTCTCTCTCTTTCTGTGAATGTGTGATTATTATACAGTTTTTATCGGTGTAGATCAGTTATGTTTCAGAAATAAAATCACGATAAATTAGAACTGCTGAAACTATGGTATGGAATTAAAGAGAGGGCAAGTTACTAAAATTTGTTAGACAAAACAGCTAAAATATATTTTTGCTTAGAGTTTGAAATGATTTGGGAAAATAAAGTAGTAATATAGGTATCCTATATTTTATCAATCAGTCTTAGAAGTAAATCAATCTATCAGTCAACATCTCTAAATCAACATATGCAATTGAACTACACACATCACACCCTTCCTTTCTCAAGAAACGAGAGGGACTTTGTGTATGTCTTTTGCAATACCTAGCAATACAGTATTAGAAGGGCAGTTTCCCAGTTATCAGCAATGCAGTGTTAAGTATCAAGAGCGCCGATGTTGCAAGAAACTCTGCCACTGCCCTTTTAATTGACGTAGGTTGAACGTTGTGCATCTGTGAGAAAGATAATGTGTGAAAGAAGAGCGTGGAGAACGGAGGGACAGTGTGTGTTTGTGTGTGTGTGTGTGTGTGTGTGTGTGTGTGTGTGTGTGTGTGTGTGTGTGTGTGTGTGTGTGTGTGAAGGTGTGTGTGTGTGTGTGTGTGTGTGTGTGTGTGTTTGTGTATGTGTGTTTTTTTTGTAAATGTACTGGTAATTGCTCCTATTCGTAAAAATGGTAAGCGCTTTAATAAATACCTTAATCTAATTTTTTTTTCGATTTGATATGCATTGCCATGTTCCTTTCCCTCTTTTGCACTTTTTTTTGTTCTTCCTCCTTTCCCCTTGATATTAATTCAGATAGTAAGGGTTATGTAAATACATAAAAAGTGTTCAAAAATGAAAATAGATAAAGCAAGGATAGCACAGACACGAAATAGATCAAACAAATTAAGCACAATTGGACCTAAAACACAAAGAATACAGTAAATAAAACATCAATAAAACTATATAGAATAAAACACGAACACGAGAATAACACAAATAAATAAAAACAAATATATAAAACCTCACTAAAGAGTTATAGAAGGGAGGCCCCAGTCTTGGAATGCACTTGCTTCTTGACCATACAAAATCTTCCGAATACCATACGCTAAGAACATTTCACAGCCACTTATCTTCTGCTTGAGGGCCCAAGCAGAGAATAAGTCTTTCTCAAAACACGTTAGATTGTCTTGCAAGCACCCAGGTATCTTGCTTCTGTTTGTTTTTTTACTTTTCCTTATAAACTCCTTGGAGGGAAAGGGTAAGAAAGAACGGATCCCTATGGTAATTAAACATGGACGTATGATAAAACTAGTGTTGAAATTACGAAATCATAAGATGATTAAAACTCTAATTGAGATGATAATAAACCGTCCTTTGTGAACATGTAGCTGACTTCATTTCATTTCGCAATCAGTGTATATAAAATGGATTGAATGAAAAAAAAAAAAAAAAAAAGGTAAAAGGCAATAGGATTAATCTAATTAATATTGAAATAGAATCATTCCAAAAAAGAAAGAAAGAAAGAAAAAAAAGAAAAGAAAATGAAAAGGTAAACGGCAGGTGCAGTGGTGTTGCTTTCTAAGAAGCTTAGAACATCCTCGGCCTATGCAAGATAAAATACGCTCTCCTGCAGCCCAGGTGGGCGTAGAGAGCCGCGGAAAAGGCTGATTGGCCAGGATTGCAAGCTAATGTTGCTGTGGCAACCGTAGGGGCTTATGGGAGATCGGGCGTGAATATGGGAGTAAAAGTGAGTCTCCTGGAGTGTGTATTGTAATCCACGACAGCCCCCCGCTTCGACTCCCTTCCCCTTACCCAAACTGCTTCTACTCAAATGTTTTTTTAGGCCCCCCATCCCTTCTACGTCTGTGGTGCACCGTGTGGAAATGTCCAAAAGGGGGCGTCACAGTGTGAATGGGGATGGGGTATTTCTTTTGTCTACGATTGTATATAAACTATATATACTTGTAAAGGAAGGGTGAGGGCAACAAAGGTCCAAGCTGAAAAAGAGAGTGTGTGTGTGTGTGGAGAGTGGGGGGGGGGGAGAAGGAGAGAGAGAGAGAGGGGGGGAGAGAAGGAGAGAGAGAGAGAGAGAGAGAGAGAGAGAGAGAGAGAGAGAGAGAGAGAGAGAGAGAGAGAGAGAGAGAGAGAGAGAGAGAGAGAGAGAGAGGGGGGGGGGAGAGAGAGAGAGAGGGGGGGGGAGAGAGAGAGAGAGAGAGAGAGAAAGAAAGATAGAGAGAGAAAGAAAGATAGAGAGAGAAAAGGAAAGTTGAGAGAGAAAAGGAAGGTTGAGAGGGTAGCATGCACAGGTATTGTTATGCTCCCACCAGAGAGAGAGAGAGAGAGGGGAGGGGGAAAGAGAGAAAGAGAGAGAGAGAGTGAGAGAGAGAGAGAGAGAGAGAGAGAGAGAGAGAGAGAGAGAGAGAGAGAGAGAGAGAGAGAGAGAGAGAGAGAGAGAGAGAGAGAGAGAGAGAGAGAGAGAGAGAGAGAGAGAGAGAGAGAGAGAGAGAGAGAGAGAGAGAGAGAGAGAGAGAGAGAGAGAGAGAGAGAGAGAAAGAGAGACATAGAGAGAGAGAAAAAAGTAGAAGGAGAGGATACCATGCACAGGTATTATTATGCTCCCACCAGAGAAACTTTAAGCTCCGAACATTCACAAATATCCCGAATGATCAGTTATCAAACAATGCTCCACGACCCATATTCCTCAAAGTGCCACAGCTCTTCAGAACATCAAACTGCAGTAATCATTGATGCCTCAACCAATTAAAACTACCTCACGCAACACCTCAGGAACACAGCAGTAAAGTCTCCATAACCCCATACACACCAAAACTAGTATGGTAAGGTTCAAATTTGAATAAAAAAACAACAAAAAACAAAAACAAAAAAAAACATGTTCCTATCACTGATCACAGTTCAGCAAGAAACTATGGAATTAGGCAGAATTTTCTATTAGGCAAAAAAAAAAAAAAAAAAAAAAAAAACTTTTCAATATATAAACAAAAATAAGCTGACTAAAAAAGAATCCGCAGTTTAGAGAATCTTCTGAATTTCGTCCTCCGGCCCAGGGTCTCCTTGAACCGAAGATGAAATTCAGGAGGACTTCAGAATTGTTGTCTCGTATTCCAATCAACTTAGTTTGTGAATTGTATATTTTCCTGACATTATATTGACACAGTAGAGTGTTTTTTTGGTCATCCAAATAATGCAATATAAAGTATTACCTAATATGATTATTTAGCGGACAAAATTACATAGTCATCTGTGGGTTTTGGTTCATTATTCATATCGTTTTCGGTTTGTTATGATATAATAGTTTTAGCATGTATCGCTCAAAAAAAAAAAAAAAGAAAAAAAAATCAGTTTGATTGGAACTAAGTGCCTTCATTTTATGTTAATGTATTTCTAATGGATTTTCTTAATTTGATTTTGTTTGTTTCTAGTTACCCAAGAGT
This sequence comes from Penaeus japonicus, assembly GCA_017312705.2. Taxonomy (NCBI): domain Eukaryota; kingdom Metazoa; phylum Arthropoda; class Malacostraca; order Decapoda; family Penaeidae; genus Penaeus; species Penaeus japonicus. Next base: position 203,705 of record BOPN01001929.1, read on the forward strand.
GAATGCGCAATAATGTAAGTACGTAAATAATTTGCGAGTTTATATGTAATCCAGATCTAATTCAAACGGATGAATATAATTGTTGATCAGTGCCTTGCTAAGAATGCTGGAGGTATTTCATATACGCATATGAATGAAATCGTTAATTCACAATATGATTGTGGTTGTAACATCCTGAATATTATGTAAAACTATTTTTCTCCAGAACCAAGAATATCTAGGAAAGATGAAGTATAGAAGTCATCAAATCCCCCCCCCCCCTTTTTTTTTACACGAAAGACAGCCTGCTATCACCACGGAGTATGCAACATGCCACAATATCAAAAGCTGATCATATGACCTTCTTATCAGCATTAGGATGTTCATTCAACTTTCCTTGATAACAACCGTAACATCACAACGCCAGCTTGTTAAGGGTTATGAGACTTTCTCTTCCTCTTTGAAGGATGAAATAAGCCAGGGCTGTTTGCAAATAACATTGCCCTTCAATATTCGCTATAGTGATTCACGAATCCTATTGTAATCATGAGGGCTGCGTAGATAACATATGGGTAACGAGACTGAAGAAGCTAAATGATAATTGCATGAAATAGTTTTCCAGTTGCAAAACTTTCGGTATTCTTTTGAATTTGTGTAAGTAAAACAGGCTAAGTCTGTTTTTATTATTATTATTATTTTTTTTTATGGAGTATTGCATTAAGTTTAGTACTATACAAGGCCGCCTTCACTATTTTGGACAGAACTATGATCTTTAAAGTTAAGAGAAGCCAAGATCCTTAAAAAAAAAAGAAAAAAAAAAATAACGATCCGGAAGTATTCTATGACTGCGAGCTTAAGCTAACTAAATCTTTCCAATAACATATCAACAAAATACCTCATCAAGTCTTGAGAAAATTACATCCAGTTTGCAATATCATGAGAGCATTTGACTCAGGAACCTAGAACATCATACATCATACATCAAACTCAATGAGGAAAGTGAGTGAGACACGTTTAACGACCTCCATCATCTTGCAATGAACCTTCCTGGTGGATTTATCACGGATGACCATTCACCTAAGTTTTTTTCTTTTTTTTCTTTTTTTCTTATAAGAGATCTTTTGAAACTCTAGACACGACTTCCCTTACAAAATGGAAGATCTTTTTGACTACATGATTTGGGATCTTACTTACGGCTTGCAGAAAGAAGTTTCCCCCCCCCCCTCCTCATATAGCCAAATCGTTGATGATAAAAGTGTATGCAACTCATTGTCAAAGAGAGTCATAGAGCCAGTGTGGTTGCAGAAGGATTGGTTGAGCCTTTGACGTCATTGAGTTGTTGTTCTTTTGTTGTAAAAAGGAAGTCAAATACTTTTATTCATTGTATTTTGGGATATTTGTAGAATCTACAGTTACTTGATCAATTTCAATAAGAATGAATATGAAAAGCAGCATGTAAAATAAGCAAAACATATGCATGACAATGATATGATGATGAACAAACCGGTTGATGTATCAGAATATAAAGAAACCATATACTTAATCTATGATGATAATAGTTACATGATGAAAATAATGATAATGATAATGATAATGATGATAATGATAATGATAATTATGATATTCGTTATCATCACTATCATGATGATAAGAAGGATGATGATGATGATGCTGATGATGATGATGATGATAATCATAATGATAATATTAATAATAAAGATAATAATAACAACCATGACATTATCAAAATAGTGGTAATGATAATAATAATAATATTGATACTGATATCAATGATGAACAATAATGATGAAAATAATAATGATAATGTTAACAACGGTTATAATATCCATGATAATGAATGCCCTGACGATACTAATACTTCTATCAATGATACCAATAATGATGATAATGAAGATAATGCATTTGACTAGACTGAAATCAGCACAAAAAAATAATTCTTGAAGTGTATGCAAAAAGGAAAGAAATTCACTTTCGCATCATTATATCATTCCACATATTTCCACATACCTTAGAATGAATTCAGTGTAGCGCCACACGTCAAGCTTATCATGTTCCCCTTAACAATAGAGGAAAGTTATTGAATAAAGAAGAGTAAGACCTTTGGGTGAAGAAGAAAGTATTCATAAATAATTTTTGTTTCAAATTAGGAGATTCAGAAAAGGGAAGCCAACATGGTTTTGTAACATGGCGCTTTAGTTTGACAATGTAAAAGATAATCAGACTTTTTCTCTGCACTATGTTAAAGATGAGTAACTTCTTATTGTGTTTTCGTGTTGCCATGGGATGGATTTTGTAAACACTTGTTTATCAAAGAGTAATAATCACCAATAGTATTAGATATTCAGTCAGATGTGATGGTGATAAAAAATGAAACGTCTGTCAGAAAAAAGTAAAGGGATAAGAAAAAAAAAGTTTTTAATATAATATGTAGTTTTGAATGAAGAAATTCCTATATAAGGGATAAGAAAAAAAAAGGTTTTTAATATAATATGTAGTTTTGAATGAAGAAATTCCTATATAAGGGATAAGAAAAAAAGGGTTTTTAATATAATATGTAGTTTTGAATGAAGAAATTCCTATATAAGGGATAAGAAAAAAAGGTTTTTAATATAATATGTCGTTTTGAATGAAGAAATCCCCATATATACGATAAGTGCAACAATGAATATCACTATTTATTCCTGAAATGACGAAAAAACTTGCCACTGCAAAAATGATATTTAGCGATGAAGGAGTACAGAGATACGCAGCTCTGCAGTCGTTTGTTGCATCCAAACAACTAATTGCAACACCTCAAATGTACTCACCACTTGGATAAACCTCTGCAATAAATCAGAAGTAAAGTGAAACATTGGCAGATTTATACTGATTATCATATAATTTTGTTCGATGAAGACTATTTGTACATCACAGTAGTAAATGAACGACATTCCAAAAACACGGTCACTCCTCTTGCAATAAAAACCGAATTGACATCAGGGAATCATTCGAAAAGCCCTCACCAAAGGCCGATATGTGGGCTGGTGCTGAATTGACAGTCAGAATGATCGAGCATGAAACTTAAACATGGGACAGGAAGAGATTTGTGCACTTTATGTTGCATATACATGTCCTCTTGTGTCATACATTGCAGATTGCATAAACAAGGACGTATCAAACGACGACAATATTTCTCTGAAGGGTCATAACAGCAACAATATGGAGTATTACATGTCATAAATCTTTGGCGGGTTTCCATATAGTAGACGAACTCTGATAGTTTGGGAACGCTATGATCATGCAATTTGTTTAGCTTGAACATAATACTGGGTTGCCATGCGCGGAAAACGTGAAAGATCTGGGATTTAAGAATTGGTTCGAACAGATTATATCGGTAATGAAAATGCTACTGCTGACTGACTATTGCAATGAAAATACCAAAATTAAGAGCTGTTCTGGATTGTATTGTGAAGATAATGTAATAAACATTAATCGTAAACACTAATACATACATACATGCATATATATATGTTTATATATATATATATATATATATATATATATATATATATATATATATATATATATATATATATATATATATATATACATATACAGACACGCACACACACACACATATCTAGTATTCCAATTTTCTTAATACTTTCATATCGTCCCAGAACACTCTTCATAAATAATTTTGATAACCCCTTGCTGATATGCCCATTTCATCGAATCCCCCTCTTTTGGGTCATGTTCAAGACTTCAGTCATATTAGTCTTCTTTCTGCTCTATACCTTTGTACTGGTCTTACTTTTATTTTTTTTCTTTCCTTTGTTATATAAAACTCCCCGTACCCTCTTCCAATCAGCTTGATATCTGTGGATTACTCCCTTAAGCTCTTGCATCATCGCCTCTGGTTCATCATCTTAACTGTGTTACTCTGACTTCTTATTTCTAGATTCTTCTGACTTCGAAAGCGATCGTCCTTTTTTTTCAACTAATTCTCTTAGTTTCTTTGCCTGGTGTTAGATAACAACAACAATAACAGTAATACTAATGATGATAATGATTATCATTATCATTAAAACTATTACCAAATCTGTTAAAGCATATACCATAAGTTTTGGGCGATTATATCCCTGATGAAAATAAATAAGTATGGGCTTAAGGTCAATCCTTGGTGTGGTGCTATTTCCCTATAAATATTTTATGCACTTACAAAATTAGTGCGAAATAGGGTTTTAGCTCCTTCATGCATAATCTTCTCCAGTTTAGCATGTTTTCAACAACAACGTTCACTCGCATACACCTGCCTTGGTACTTTGCAATTTTTTTTTTTCCAGATCCATTCAAAAGCTATATGGAGGTATTTCTGCATATCAAGACATTTGCCAATTAAATACCTTACTGCTAAAGTCGCGGTAGTTATCTTATAATCCTGTATGAGCCCAAAATATTCCTCACATATTTC
>BOPN01001930.1:27500-30000 GCA_017312705.2 Penaeus japonicus
CAATTCTATCCTCTCTCCTCTCTTCGTGAATAGATATCCCTCTCCCTTCCTCTACTTCACCCCACCTTTCCCTACCATTCTCCTCCTCCCCCTATCCCCTCTCATTCCCCACCCCTTCTCCTAACTCTCCACCCCTCACTCGAGCCTCCCCTACCCCCTTTTCTCCTCCTCCTACCCCCTCTCCGTCCCTCCCCCGAGCCTCCTTCGCGTGAATCCCGTAGCTCGAGGCGATCTGACGGCACATCCTCTTCAAAGCGCCACAAGACTATCCCCCCCTCTTCCCTAACTTCCCCCCCTCCCCCTTCCTCCTCCCTCTTCCCTCCCGCAAGTTCCCTCTGGGAGACGTCCTCACCGGCACTAAGGACGTCTCCCCCCCCTCCCCCCCCCCTGCTAGAGGAAATATCTAACATCCGAATACCGTCCTTTCCAATCCACCGACCCCCACCCACCCCCCTGTCCCCTATCCTTACCATCCTCCCCGCTCCCCAGCGTCGGTCGCCCTCCCCCCCTCTATCCCCCTCCCCCCCCAAAAAAAAAAGGATTATCAAAGAGCAAAGAGCTTCATACTCGTGGCAGTTTTATCTATCTCATTCTGTCTTCCTTCTCTTTTTCTTTTATTTCAAATGTTGTCGTTTACTTTAATCCTATCATCTTTTCTATATCAGCATCATTATATTCAGCAATAGTTTCACTATGGTAATTATTATTGTCATTATAAACATCGGAATCAACAGAATTATCATTATCAAAAGTGTAATAGAGTAAACAGTTAACGAAAGGTTAATGATAGATGAATAATTAATTAGTAAATGAATTAACAGCTGTGTTAACGACAGTTTCATAGTAGATATGGAGGTTAATCTAAATGTAATTCCACAAAAAAAAAAAAAAAAAAATATATATATATCTATATATATCTATCTCTCTCTCTCTCTCTCTCTCTCTCTCTCTATATATATATATATATATATTTATATATATATATATATATATATGTATATATATATATATATATATATATATATATATATATATATATATATATATATATATATATATATATATATATATAATAAACATGTGAAACAAGTGAACAAAAACAAAAACCATAAACAAACAAGTACAAAAAATACAAAACAAAAAAATTAAGCATAGCAAAAAACAAAAACAAAAAAAAAAAAAAAACCACCAACAAGTCAGACAACAACAACAAAAACAATAATGACACCCTTAAGGTCAATGGGACTATTGCATGGCATCCGACGCAGTGCCAGTAAAAAAGCGGGTCCGGTTTTATTCTTATTGCATTTGTTCTTTGTTGCAGAGCGACGAAGGAAGAGATCTCATGCATGATTATAATGATACTGAGGATAATACTGATGATGATGGTAATAATATTGATAATAATATTAATGATGATGATGATAATAATGAGAATAATAATAATGGTAATAATAATGATAGTATAATAATAATGAGAATAATGATGATAATAATAATAATAATAACAATAATGGTAATAATGATAATAATGATTATGATGATAATAATGATAGTAATAAAAATATAAGTAGGAATAATAGCAGTGTCCTACTATTACCACTATTAGCATTGGTAATAGTTGTAATATTAGTGTTAGTAGCAGTAGTACCATCTTATTAATTTTAGTACTTCCATTAAATTAAGCATCATCCTTGTCATTTTCATTATCACTGATTTTGCAATTTTTGATATCATTGTCATTGTCATATTTCTTTCAGTATCCTTACCATAATGTTGATAATAATTATATTAATGTAAATGATGATGATGTTAATGATTTCATCATGATTATTATAATTGTTATCATTGTAATTATCATCATCATTAACATCATAGATAGTACTATTACCCACATATTTAAGGACATTTCTTTTATTAAGAAAAATGTCATTATCATTATTCAAATTATCATTACAATTAATAATAGTTATCACCGTTATTAATATGGTTGTTATTACTTTCATCTCACACTATATAACCCACATATCGTTCCTAGGTAATATGTGTTATTTTTTAGTTGCTAATGTAATAAAAAATATTTTGAATTACCATTATTCCTTACAAACTTTATTTTTGTAACCGGATAATGAAATTCAGGAACAGGCCTATCTTCTATGAAACAACGGGTAAATTAACACATTTTCATTTACATAATATCTGAATAAAACAGCACACGAATCAAAATGTACATATTTCTTTACAAATGCTATGCAAAATATACAAAAAATATTTTGATGATACTAGCTTTTCAAAACCTGGGATCAATCTGCCTCTAAACATAGTCCCCCATCATGTTTTCGTTATACGCTCAGGGTCTTATACATCTTATTTGATACGCTTACCCTAACCCCTCTGAGTATGCTCCCATGTTCTCCTTGAATTTATCAAGATGAACGTCAAGTATCCGGGTTTTTTTTCAGGGTTATTCAACATCCCAGCTGGTCGTAGGTCTCCCCCA
>BOPN01001930.1:75000-77500 GCA_017312705.2 Penaeus japonicus
CCTATCCCATTTAGAATAGAGGTACATATGTTATCGATCACTGATGCATATCTCACCCTGAATTGCAGCAAATTCACCCCCACCCACACCTAAAAAAAAGAAAAAAAAAAAGAAAGAAAGAAAGAAAGAAAAATACATATATATATATAGCTTGTCGGTGAACCACGTATTAAGCTATTTGTACCTAGACTTTCAATCATAACTGATTACACCTGTCTGTACAACAATTCATATTCTGCGTGCTTCCGGCTTGTACTTATTATCTTTCTTTTACTCTCTCCATTTCGTTGCAATACTCGTGAGATCAGACTTTGGGGATATGTCAGTGTCAATGATAATTATTTCGCATTATCATTGCATCATATTGTTATTTCCTATCATGGTATTATAATATTAGTATCATTATTGTTATCATTATTGCTATCATTATTATTATTGTTATTATTGTTATTATTATTATTATTATTATTGTTATTATTATTATTATTATTATTATTATTATTATTATTATTATTATTATCATTATTACCATCATCATTATTATCATCATTATCATTACTGTAATAATCATTATCATCATCATCATCTTTATCATCGTTGATCTCAACATTATCATCATTCTAGAACAACCACACCAAAGACATCGCTTTCCCACCTCACAACAATTCCCATCCCTCTCTCCTTATGCGAAATCATAACATACACAACCGCAAAGACACATACTGTAGTCAGACCGCGGAAACGATAACACCTAATCTTGTATTTCTCGGATTATCTCTCCGTGGATTGTTCTCGCTGAAACCGAAGATGCAAGCTGCATTACTAGGGACAGGTTGCAATATCCATGAGTTTAGGGTTTCCGCCATGCTATCATTGCCAATTGCAACGTCACCGGCAGCCAGAAATCCTATCCGAAAGTTCGTGTTTGGGAGTCAGTCATTTTGGGTCATAAATATGAGGACGAGGGTGACCTTATCATTATGACATGCTGGTAATGAGAGACTAGTCAGAGCCGGTTACTAGCCATAAATAGTCTGAAAAAGAGTTTAGTTTTTTATGTGTCTATTTTTTATCATCATTACTAGTTGTTAGAAGGACCAAAGATATTATCAAACCATTTTTCTCATATATATTTCTCTATGTTTCCTCATTTTTATCGAGGAGAGAGAGAGAGAGAGAGAGAGAGAGAGAGAGAGAGAGAGAGAGAGAGAGAGAGAGAGAGAGAAAGAAAGAGAGAGAGAGTGAGAGAATAAATTAAAGATGAGAGAAAGAGTAAGAGAGAGAGTAAATGAAAGATGAGAGAAAGAGTAAGAGAGAGAAAGAGAAAGAGAGAGAGTAAGAAGAGAGAGAGTAATGGAGAGGAGACAATCAACAAATATTTTTTTTTATGACACTTCTTATGACATCAAATTAAATAGCCAATTAAATAGACTTATGTCTTATTCTTCTATACAAGTAATTTTATCATATCCATATTCACTTCCATATACATCCCATTTATTGAAAACACTTTTATCACAAATGAGTATACGAAAAGAGGAGCGAAATTTTTCATTAGCAAACATTGAGAACTTTGAACCTTTCGTAGTGTTTCTTTGGGTTAGTATATTTACATTAAGTTTGCCGACGCGAAATACACTTCCTTAAGAAAAATGCATAATCCTCGTAAGTTGGACGTTATTTAGCTCAAGATTAGATAACCCAAAAGTTTATTATTTATTACTTTTAGAGCAGACGAGAAATTGTTTCCAAATCTCAGAGCGTTTCTTCATAATTTCTTTGAACGAGACACATACGCACACACGGATACAGACATACACACACACACACTCACACACACACACACACACACACACACACACAAACAAACAAACACACACACATATCTGCATATACATATACACATACATATAGATAAGCATATTGTATCTCAGGTTCGTAGGGAAATATATTTGAATATATATAGGTGAATTTGCATCCTCTTAACTATAATGACATAATTTATCTACACCCGAATTCGCTTTCCCTTGAAGTGATTTACCTTCATTATAAAGCACATTAACGAACCGATTGTAACCAAACTATGAAGTGCCGCAAACAGACGTCTGGCAGTCGGGCCTCGACTTACGTCTGTGCCTAATTGACTGCTTGAATGTTAAGTAGCAACGTGCGGATCTTAGGGAAGTTGCAAGGAACACATTGGGCTTGAATTTACACACTCATAGTGTTTAATCTGATGAATGTATTAGCTTACGTTTCTGAAGGTTTAGGGCCTCCGAGTGGAAGTTCAACAATTTGAGGGGTCTGGGAAGAGTATGATGATTGAGATATTGAATAATAGGTTAAAAGAAGAGAACAAAAAATAGACGGTAATCAATACATGGTATAGAATTTAATCGATAAAAAAGATGCTTGCCTCTCTTTTTCAAACTTTTTTTTTTTTCTCTCTCTCTCCCTATCTGTCTATCCGTCTCTCTCCCTCCCCCCATCCTTTCTCTAT
>BOPN01001930.1:90000-92500 GCA_017312705.2 Penaeus japonicus
AATGTATTTCTTTGTGCTCTCCTTGCACTTGTTATCATTATGATAATGATTATCAGTATTACTATGTATGTGTATATATATATATATATATATATATATATATATATATATATATATATATATATATATATATATATACATATATATACATATATATACAGATATATATATACATATATATACATATACATATACATATATATATACATGTACATACACACACACACACACACACACACACACACACACACACACACATATATATATATATATATATATATATATATATATATATATATATATATATATATACATATATATGCACGCACACACACACACCTTTTTCCTTCGCTTTCGCTGTTCTTCCTTCTTCCTCTTGGCTTACTCCTCTACCTCAGAATTTTCCTGCTGTGTCTTATGTCTCCTTACATGTGAGGATTTCCCTTATTGGCCGCTTAGAGCAGGGTAATATGCCCGTACTACCCTGGCATGATTCTTTTGCTCACTCCATTTACTGGACCGGTGGATCTTAACCTTTTTATTTCTTTCGGCGATCCTATTCATAGAATTTTGATATTGATATCGATGTTGAAAAGGTTTATGTAGCCAGAGATTCCTATTCCAACGTAGGCACTAAATAGAAAGAAAGGAATGACCTATAGAATAAATGGACGAATATATAGATATAACATAAGATGAGTACAATAAAGCATGATGTTAAAAAGTAGTAGAGGCTAAATATAAGATCCTAATAGTAATACGTTCAAAATAAATAAAGAAGTAAATAAACGCATAACGTACATGTACATGATGAGAAAACTAATTAAAATTCAAACTGTTAATCTCTGGGGTGATGGCCTTTTGAGAGTACTATAATTAATCTCTCGTTTTTTTTATTGAATGAGAGAAGGGAGAGGAAAGTGTGTATAATTCATGGGAAAATGTTCAACGCTTTAACAGCGCACAAAAAAAGAAAAGAAAAAAAAAAAAGTGAGCAAATCATCATTCAAAAAATAAAACAAAATACTAAAGCTTACTTTTTTTTGTAAACAAGCCAGAATATAAATAGTAGTGTCGTTGAATGTTAAAATTTTTTGACCAAATAGAATCCCTGTTTCTAGGCAGTGATTTCTGGCTTTCGGGTTGTATTGCAAGAGGCGCCCCACGCTGTGTTGCAGATGGCAAGTACGGGTAGATCAGCGGCAGCTAATCTACCCGTAGATTAGGTGGGCAACATGTATAAGGCGAAGCAGGCCTTTGAGAATCAACTGATTTTCATTTATGGAAGAACGAACCCCGTACGCGGTTAAGAGTACTATATAGCCAGATTACTATAATACAAATATTTAATTGTGATCTTTCCATTTAAGTTAATCATATTGAAATTCCTAAGACCTGATTGCTACATTTTTTTGGATTATATCAGCTGGAAAACTTTCATAACGACTAAAAACTGTGCAATGAGATATGTGAAGCACCAACGCCGATTACCTGTTTGCTGGTTTACAGTTTACAGTTTACAGTTATACTCATGTCGAACGTTTAGTTGAATTATTTGTATGAAAACCGGATTCCGAATCAAACAGTGTATTATGTTCCGCTATAAAAGTTTTCTAATCTGTTGCACATTATCCTCTCCAGAACTTTGTTGAATACCGGAAGAGACGTTGCTAACTGGTCATAGAAATACGATGTTACGTAGTGAAGTTATAAACGTTTATAAATAAAAAAACACAAATAAATATTAGCTTCAACTATTGCCATGACTAACAACTATAAAACTGCTCTGTCAATAGCACAGCAGAACTCGTCATAACATCCCTGAATTTTCAAACCATCCACCCGTTCTCAGTTTCTGTCATATCTCGCGCAGGCTCTCAGAAGTACTGAAGCTAGTCTTTGGACACTAATAAATGATAACTTTAAATATTGCCATGACTAACAACTATAAAACTGCTCTGCCAATAGCTCAGTAGAACGTGTCATAACATCCCTGAACTTTCAAACCATCCACCCGTTCTTAGTTTCTGTCATTTCTCGCGCCGCCCTTCAGAAGTACTGAAGCTAGTCTTTGGACACTCACGCCCCTTCTACGATCTTCTCAGATGCCTTAGATCTCAAAGGAGTTTACCGGTCACTTCAGTCTCTAAGGTTTTCTTTCTATTTTCAAAATTTATACAAGCACAGTACCTCCTTCCACTCATTATGGTCTTTGTTATGCTTGGTTGCTGACTTTGTTGAGATCATTTGATGTGCAACGTTTTCATATTACTGGACTGTGGGATTGTTGCAGGTCGGTTAACGAGTTTCCTTTCGAAAGGTGCTGATGTTAAACGTGTTATGTCATCCTTTACAAATAAGTCATCTATTAATTGTGGGATCTTTTTTACCCAGGGTGGCATTCCTTTCCTAGTATAATCTTGTACCCTATTTTGGTGACTACAAGTACTTTCTTCTTTATAATTCTCACACACACACACACACACACACACACACACAC
>BOPN01001930.1:100000-102500 GCA_017312705.2 Penaeus japonicus
CTGGCAATGTGGGGGTCTAACTGCACGCCAGGCAACGATGACACGTATCTTCAAGAAATAAAGAAAGTTATGCGGAAAGACTAAGAAAATAAGAGCGAGGATATTGCGCAAAAAGGAAAAGAAAAACATAAACACACCAAAAATGAACATATTTTTATAAACTTGAATGAAGATGTTTCGCAATGCTTTCCACATCGGAAAGTTTGTGATACTTAATCGTTAACTCTTTAAAATATATATATTTATATCTCTTACCAACAGGAGAGAAGCACGCAGCCCTGCACAACGGCCAGAATGACGTCACCACTGGCGAGGAGACGGTTCCCACTTCTGGCTCCGCCCACCTCTTCAATGCGCCGCTGCTGATTGGCTACTTGACATTGATACTGGGCAATTACTGCTTCCAAACGCTTAGCAGCCATTGGTTAAGGCGATTATGAGTGATAAACCTGTGTGCAAATGAACGAGAAAAAAGTAAAATAAAAAAATATATATGTACGTCTATACTGTGTGTGTCTTATGAGTGAAGGTGTAAAAACTCAAAAGGTTGTTCGTTGTGTAGAGAAGAACATATACTTATTTTTTAATACACGTGTACTTGTATAACATAATGCTATTTTTTTCTTTTTTTTCTTTTTTTTTTTTCTCCGGCGTCTGCATGGCGTCACCATGAGATAATATGATCCATAAATGTTGTAAATGTGTTATTTACGTGTCTCAGCGCTAAGATGTAACCATACATAATAGCACAGACACTCAATGGATAACCGGTAAGTTCGGGAAGGTTCCATGTGGTGTAGACAATAATGGTAAATGTTGACCTAATGTTGACCTAATGTTAACCTGACATAAAAGATAAAAAAAAAAAAAAAAAACAATAAAAAAAATCGATTGCACTGCCGTGGCCTCTACAAGGTCAGCAAACGCCATTATAAACTTTAGCATTATTAGGTGAAAAAAAACAATGAAAAAAGAAAAAAATCTAAAAAAGTTCTATTACCATTATTTGACGCGTTTTCATCATCCGGATTAAGTGCTAATGATTTGATATGCTGATAGCTTTAATGCGATTTACAATTATGAGGATCATCAGACGAGGCTCATTATTCCAACATGAATCTCAGCACTGATTACTGTTATGTTGGTTTTAGTTTTGTTATTATCATTATTATCACTTTCATTATTATAACTATTACCAACATTATTATTGTTTTTCTTTTCATTGTTATTATTATCATTATCATCATTGTCAGCATTATTATCATTGTTGTTTTGTTGTCGTTATTTTTCTATTTAATGATTTTTTTTATTATTGTCCTTATCTTGTTGTCGTTAGTATTATTTCAATATTATAATGGTCATTATTATGATCCTGATTGTTATCATAATTTTAATTTTTCTTATCTTTTATTATTGTATTTATTATCATTACTTTTGTTATTGGTGTTGTTGAAATTATAATGATCATAATCATCAAAACAATAATGATGATAATAATAATAATGCTTATCATTATCATCATCAATATTATTATTACTATCATGATTATCACATCATCGTTATCCTCATCATTTTCATCCTACTCCTCCTCCTCATCATCATCATTTCATCATCATGACCATTACCTTTATTATCACTATTCTCATAACAAATATCATTAGCTAAAGTAATGCTGCTGTTACTGTTACCTTTACTTTTTATCATTGTATTGATAATTGTCACATTATTATATGATCGAAAATACACACCTCTTTCTAACAATAATATAATGCGTATTTTCAAGGGAGAAAATAAAAATAATTAACATCCGACGAATTATAATGAGTATGATCATGATAATAATAATGATAATACTAATACTAATACTACTACTAATAATAATAATGATAAAAATAATAATAATAATAATAATAATAATGATAATTATAAAATTCAAACAGGCGTTGTTATGATTTTGACAAAACAACATCAACAATAGTAACAGCAACAGCAATAATAATAATATGACAATTATATCTAAATCATTTTTTTCAAAACGTGTATGGTTTCCGGATTATCAATCATTTATTCATATCATCACAAAATTTACTGCAAAAATGACCTGGTTACAGCCATGGCAGTGCAGTCTGTTTTCAGTGTAGATTTTATATATAAAACAGATGCTTGTTTATGAATGATAATGCATTTTTATCTATGTATAACTGTTAATATTTGTATTTGAACGTCTAGCCCAGGTTTCACCAAAGGACAAAGAAAAAGAAGCAGTTAAAATACGATAAGGTTTGTATGATATACGACCTAGTTGTAGGAGAGAGAGAAGCGCTGCCTTGGAGTATGTGAACGAGTGCATTCGAAATGTAAACAAAACATGTCGGTTCAGATCCAACAGCCTTCTTGAGCTCTCCAGTGTCTGCACCGATGACCTCAGCCACTCAGTGATCCCTTTGAGATGACCTCGTGATCCTCCTTCCAACTTTTTGTTTTTTGTTTTTCATTCTTT
>BOPN01001930.1:122500-125000 GCA_017312705.2 Penaeus japonicus
CAATAGACAAATAAAAGACACTACCCTTAAAAAATACGAAAATGAGAAGTGAGGAGAATTCACTTCAACGTAAGCCTCCTCTCATTCCTCCTCCCCCTTTACCTTGCATGGAAGAGGTGCGAGCGACAGTGACACGGCTTCCGCAGCACGCCTCTGCTCGCGCTCGCTGGAATATTAAGCAGAATGTGCACTGACCACTGCCAGGTGCTGCCGTGCAAGTGTCGACCGCAGATGTACTGAAGGGGGTTCCTAGTCTCATCTCTTCGGAATACGTTATTGTTGCAGGACGTTTCGCTATTGGATATTCGCAAATTTGCACTGCACTTCGCGTTCTGTGTCTCCCGACCCATGTTTGGGTACCCCTTGTTTGTGCTTTTCATCAGCTTCGTCTGAGATTGAGTGCTGTGATAATCTGAAGATCAGGATGCTGTTATTTGCAGGCGTGTTTGCATTGCAACGGGATTGCCAAATAAAGAAGAAGTCACAGGAGATATGATGATGAAGGAGAGAGATGGAGAGAGAGAGAGAAAGAGAGAGAGAGAGAGAGAGAGAGAGAATAAGAGAGAGAGAGAGAGAGAGAGCGCGCGAACAAGAGAGAGAGAGAGAGAGCGAACAAGAGGAGAGTGAGAACGAGAGGGAGAGAGAGAGAGAGAGAGAGAGAGAGAGAGAGAGAGAGAGAGAGAGAGAGAGAGAGAGAGAGAGAGAGAGAGAGAGAGAGAAAGAGAGAGAGAAAGAGAAAGAGAGAGAGAGCGAACAAGAGAAAGAGAGAGAGAACGAGAGAGAGAGAGAGAGAGAGAGAGAGAGAGAGAGAGAGAGAGAGAGAGAGAGAGAGAGAGAGAGAGAGAGAGAGAGAGAGAGAGAGAGAGAGAGAGAGAGAGAGAGAGAGAGAGAGAGAGAGAGAGAGAGAGAGAGAGAACAGAGAGAGAGAGAGAGGGAGAGAGAGAGAGAGAGAGAGAGAGAGAGAGAGAGAGAGAGAGAGAGAGAGAGAGAGAGAGAGAGAGAGAGAGAGAGAGAGAGAGAGAGAGAGAGAGAGAGAGAGAGAGAGAGAGAGAGAGAGAGAGAGAGAGAGAGAGAGAGAGAGAGAGAGAGAGAGAAGAGAGAAAGAGAGAGAGAACGAGAGAGAGAGAGAGAGAGAGAGAGAGAGAGAGAGAGAGAGAGAGAGAGAGAGAGAGAGAGAGAGAGAGAGAGAGAGAGAGAGAGAGAGAGAGAGAGGGGGAGAGAGAGAGAGAGAGAGAGAGAGAGAGAGAGAGAGAGAGAGAGAGAGAGAGAGAGAGAGAGAGAGAGAGAGAGAGAGAGAGAGAAAGAGAGAGAGAGAGAGAGAGGGAGAGAGAGGGGGGGGGGGAGGAGGGGAGGGAGAGAGAGAGGGGGGGGGAAGGGAGGGAGAGAGAGAGAGGGGGGGGGGAAGGGAGGGAGAGAGAGAGGGGGGGGGCGGGACGAACAAGAGAAAGAGAGAATAAGCGAGAGAGAGAGAGAGAGAGGGGAAAAAAAGAGACAGAAAAAGAGAAAGACAGAATGAGAGAGAGAGCACGCGAGAGTGAGCGAGAGAGAGAGAGAGAGAGAGAGAGAGAGAGAGAGAGAGAGAGAGAAAGAACAAAGATTTTTTTTCCACAAACGACGAAGAAAAAGAGAAGGGGAGTAGATACCAGATAAATAGTGAGAGAAAATCAAACACAAGCAAACAGAAGTGTGGGGAACGAGGAGGTAGAAGGAGAAACAGAAGCAGGATAAAGCAAATACTTCCCATTCACCCCCGTGACAACACGAAGTGGCGACAAATAGTTCACGGGCGTTGAGTGAAAGCTTACCCCCTTCTCCCGTTTCCAAGAATGAGGCACAGACGCCACACAGATAAGAGGGAACACTCACTCTCCACTCTACCCTCGAGTCAGACGCCCTTGAAGGGGTCGTACATTAGATAGGAAATCACGTTTAGGTAGTTAGCGCTTTAACAACACTTGCTGTGTGAGCGATTCGGGGGGGGGGGGGGGGGGGCGTGACAACCGTATCAGAGACTGCATATGAGACGGGAATCGAGTCTCCATTCGTAGACCGGGGAGCTCCGAGCGAGGTCTTAGCCTAGTAGAGTTATGGACCTATTTTATCGTCGGTGACTCATGCTGTTAACGCAGTATAGGTTCGATACGATACAGCTGTCGGAGTAAAGGTTCGTCGTCAAGCAACGTTCTTTGCTATGACTGCAGTTCATGGTTTGTCTGTTGGTCTTTCTGCCTGGAGAGGGATTCCTGGAAGGACTTGTGAATATGTGAAGTCTGTTTGGATCAAGAGCCAGTTTGACGTAAATGGCTGGATGTCGGTTGATTTGTAGCATATTCACTGTGATGGATTGCGTGAGAGTTTTGCTGAGTTCGTGTATCTTATGATGCATTTTTTTTTATTTTGTTTATTTGTCCTGTATACACATAAATTTCATCGAGCATATGTCTCTCAATACTGCTTCTTGGTTCGCTTCGACCGCGTTTTCTGTAGACTATTTCTTTCT
>BOPN01001930.1:162500-165000 GCA_017312705.2 Penaeus japonicus
TATATTTTTTATTACCAGTCATGCTAGTAGTATAAACATAGAAACGACAGATTCGAATGAATATGGGATCTTATAACTGTTGTTGTGAAGACACTGAAAAAAATACACGCACACACACACACACACACATATATATATATATATATATATATATATATATATATATATATATATATATATATATATTCGCGGTATAGTAATGCTAAGTGCGTGGCGAGCGATAAAAATATAAATAATTTATAACACTTGTACCAATTTCGCGGCAAAAAATCGAGAGGTTTTTATCTTGCGCTGCCACCAGAATGCGTAATGGGTGTATAGATTGCTCTAATCACCACACGTAAGAAATAAAAGGTAGGTATCAAAGACAGCAGCTAAACCAATAACGGTATATAATTCAAAGATATATATATATATATATATATATATATATATATATACATATATATATATATATATATATATATATATATATATATATATATATATATATATATATATATACATATATAACATTATTTACAGCAATATGGGCACGGATGATACGTAATAGGAAAAACTAAACCTACAGCAGGACTAACGAGATCTGATATAGTTATAAAGAGAACACTAAGGGATACCAACAATACAAATACAAATACAAATATATAAGACATTCACTCAAACACTCACATATGGCACCATCAGGTTGTAAGTTTAACCAACGTGTATCGTAAAAAAAAAAAAAAACTTTCATTTACAACTCACTTTGGCCCTTAAGCTGTTTGGTTTGCTATGTCCTGCACGTACCACGAGGAATGCAGTTCATTGTAATAATCTCATGTTAACATCTAACATTTCTACACTTTCAGTTCTGCAACCACTAAACTAGCAATGATATTCCCGTCATTTCGTAAGGCAGGGAATCTACAATCAACAGGAAACTATGATTTATCTACATGTAATTTTAAACTTAAGTGTTAGTGCTTTTAGAATAGTAATAGTGTGTGTATGTGTGTATAAGTATATATATATATATATATATATATATATATATATATATATATATATATATATATGTATATATATATATATATATATATATATATATATATATGTATATATATATATGTATATATATATATATATATATATATATATATATACATATATATATATATATATATATATATATATATATATATATATTAATATATACCTATATTTATCTATCTTTACCTTTTTTTATCATATATATATATATATATATATATATATATATATATATATATATATATATATATATATATATATATACATATACATATACATATACATATATATATATATATATATATATATATATATATATATATATATATATATATATATATATATATATACATATATATATATATATACATATACATATATATATATATATATATATATATATATATATATATATATATATATATATATATATATATATATATACATATATATATATATATCTATATATATATATATGTATATATATGGGTGTGTGTGTGTGTGTGTGTGTGTATATGTATATGTATATACATATATATATGTATATATATAGTAAATATAGGTATAATACATGTATATCAAATTAATTATCGATCTATATGCATGTAAACAATAAAAAACAGAAATGTTACCATGATTCTACAATGCATGACAGTTTTATTGGAATGCGTTCCGGTCTGAATATTCAGTCTCGATGATCTGTAATTCATATCCGAAATCATTTGATCTGCTTTACGCAAATCGTATTACGACGGCTGCATTTATACATGCAATACGTTGCAAGATTACAGGCCGCGCTGATGTAAACTTCAAGTAGCATAATCTCTATGTACCTTAATCAGTGAGATTAAATTAAAATAAAATGAAATGATTCATCCAAAACGTGTCCCTACAACGCTCGCGCGCACGGAGTCTCATATAAATAAAAAGATATATATATATAGATAGATAGAACGACAGACAGAAAGACAGATAGAAAGAAAAATAGATAGGTAATCAAATAAATACATAAATTGATAGATATGAGTCCATATCTATCTATCTATCTATGTATCTATGTATCTTTCTTTCTCTCTCTCTCTCTCTCTCTCTCTCTGTCTCTCTCTCTCTCTCTCTCTCTCTCTCTCTCTCTCTCTCTATCTATCTATCTCTATATATATGTATATAGATATATACATACATACATATGTATTTATATATATATATATATATACATACATATGTATATATATATATATATATATATATATATATATATATATACATATATATATATATATATATATATATATATATATATATACACATATATATATATATACATACAAATATACACACTTACATACATACATACATGCATACCTATACATATACATACATCAGCTACCAGCACTAACCATTCAAAAAGAAGGTAACTAATATACCGACACGTATATATGAAAATCAACAAATAAAGTAACCAAACGGA
>BOPN01001930.1:225000-230000 GCA_017312705.2 Penaeus japonicus
GAAGCCTCTCATTAGTCTAATTAACATTTAGAATAGGGCGACGGAATTCAGTATCAACATCCGAAACAAATACTCAGCTCTCGAAGATCTTGAAATAGACCAAATGAACGACCAATTCAGCGAGATATTAATGGAAGCCGCTCTTGAAATAGGGGGTAAAGACGAAAAAGAAAAGTTCATTAAGCTTTCGTTAGACAAAAAAGCTTATGAAACAGCGTAAGGACATGAAGATAACATCAATCAGGGGAATAAGATAGAATCAGCAGAGCTGACTAAGACGATAAACAAGAAGAGAGAAGATGTATGCAAATTTGATATACGAAAAACATATGAAGCACTGCTTGACAGCACCAGCCTTAAGGCAACAAAAGAGAGGCTCAGGTAGGGACAAACCAAATGTATGCAGTAAAGAAACCCAATGGAGATGTGACATAAAATAAAAATGAAATTATCAAAGTAATAGAAGACTTCTACTGCGACTTATACCACTCAAACGAGCAACCACGGACGGAGACAAACACAACAATTGGAAACGTTCCAAACATGACGGTAGAGGAAGTAAATAGGGCACTAAAAGACATGTAAAGAGGAAAAACGCCAGGTGAAGATGGCATGAGTGTATATCTTATTCAAGATGCAGGAGAGATTGCAGCAGGCCGCTGGCAAATCTTTTTAACAGATACCTAAGCGTCTGTATCCGCAATACATTAGAATTAAAACAACCCAGGGAACAGGCAGGGTTCTGCAGCGGATTCTCAACTACAGACCATATCCACACACTAGCCAAATAAAGAGAGAACAAACGAATATGAGGCCCTGTGTATGGTATTCGGCTTAGATTATGAAAAAGGCATTCGATTCGGTACAGATATCTGCAGTACTAGATGCAACTTGTAAACAAGGGTAAGAAATATATTGCAGATTATTAGAGGATATATAGAGATGGTACAGCGACCATCAAAATCCAAACAGAAACCAATATAAAAGGGTGTTAGGCAGGGCGACACCATCTGTTAAAAGCTTGCTTAGAGGAAGTATTCAAGAAGTTAGGTGGAAGGAGAAGAGGAGTTAGAATAGAGAATGAGCATTTAAGCAATTTAAGATTTGCAGATGACATTGTTCTTCTCGGCGAGTCAGTAGATGAACTACAATACTAAGCGATTTAAATAGGGAAAGTCTGAAGATTGGCCTTAAAATGAACATGAAAAAGTCATGTTCAACAGTCGAACTCCAGTTAAGCAAATATAAATACAGGGTGAGGTACTAGAGGTACTAGTGAACGAGTATGTATACCTAGGGCAAATCATTAAGACGAGTACATCCTGCGAAGCCGAGATAAAGCGGCGAATTAGGCTAAGTTGGAGTGCCTTCGGTATACGTAGTAATATATTATGAGGTCGTCTGCCACTATGTCTAAAGAGAAAGATTTTTGACCAATGTGTCCTCCCCGTCATGACATATGGGTCAGAAACATGGACTACGACCAAGGCACTCGAAAGGAAATTAGTAAGTGCTCAAAGAGGAATGGAAAGGCTTATGTGTGGAGTTAGCCTAAGAGACAGAAAGTCCACATGGATCAGGCAACAAACAAAAGTAGAGGATATACTCAAGAACATTAAGAAGAAAGTGGCAGTGGGCTGGACACATATATCAGAGACAAGGACAACAGCTGAACGAAAACAACAGAATGGGAAATACACAACACAATGAGACCCAGGGCAAGACCAATGACTAGATGGCAGGATGAAATGGCAGATTTTGCGAAGTAAGCTGGAATCAGAGGACACAAGACCGGAATGACTGGAAAAGATTGAGAGAGGACTACGTCCTGCAGTGGAATGATACAAGCTGATGATGATGATAATACATATATATATATATATATACATATAAATATATAAATATATATATATATATATATATATATATATATATATATATATATATATACATATATATGTATACATATATATAAATGTATATGTATACAGTATGTCTGAATATATGTATATATATTATATATTATTACACAAACACACACATATTATATATTTATAAATATAAACATATATATGTGTTTTTGTATATATATTTATATATATGTCTATATATATCTATATATGTATAAATGTATATTTGTATATATATATATATATATATATATATATATATATATTTATATATGTATATATATATATATACACACAAACACATACACACGCATACACATATACACAAACATTATATATATTCATAAATATATATACATATATATACCTATATATGCATATATATATATATATATATGCATATATATACCTATATATGCATATATATACCTATATATGCATATATATACATATATATACATACATATATATAATATACATATATATATATATATATATATATATATATATATATATATATATATATATATATCAGCTGAGAGCAATGTGGACGTGCTGAACTGTTGCTCTGAAAAACTGTTGCTCAGAAAAAATAGGAAAAACAAAATAGAAAACAAATTAGAACAAAAAAACATCTTGAAGGAGAAGAAGTGGCATTAAGGTGAGAGGGAGGTCAAAATGCTGGGTCAGCGGTTCAGCGTGGCCCAGCTGCTTCAGGGACCTTGAACAATCTTAAATAACTATAAGGGTTTAAACACTACATGTTTTAATAAAAGAGAAGTAAAAGAAACTCTAAAACTGAAAAATGTTTTAAACACAATGAAACAAAGCAATTTATATGCCAAACATGTGATAGAAAAAAATGCCACAAATGTGAAAATACTTGAAAAACAGGAAAGAAATTATAAGTGATACTGATGCTTACCAAACAGGCATCAATAATGAACTAAAAATTGATCAAGAAAATGAAGAAGACTGTAGCTGGTGCAAAGACATCAATACAAAGAGTAATTCCTAGTCTTGAAACTGAACTGGAAAAAAAATCATAATGACGATATATCAAACCTTTTTTTTTTTTTTTTTTTTTTTTTTTTTTTTTTTTTTTTTTGTTTTTTTTTTTTTTTTTTTTTTTTTTTTTGAGATTGAGGAAAATAGGGACACAATGGCAGAAAATGTACATGCACCCGTATCAGACATCCTAGAAAAAGAGGAAATGAGCCATATCGGTTACCAAAAAATCAGCACACCCAAAAAGTGTGAAGATATAAGGATTGAGGGAGATATAAATATTGAAAGATGAAATTCATAAATTACAACAAGAGCAATAAGAAAAACCTTAAGAAAAAAAAAATGTAACTCAGGCTGCTGAATTGGAAACGGAAAAGGCTGTACAAGACACTAAAATGCACAAGTAAAGGCAAAGAAGAAACTACTAAATCCAAAAGGTGAGCCAAGTAAAGTAAATCAGGCAGAAGAAAAAAAGCTGTTTCCTGAAATAGTAAGGCAAAGATCAAAACATCAAGAATAAGACAATGATATTTCAGACACTGAACAACCAATAAAAGAAGATGAGGCTGACTGGAAGGTTGTAGGTGACAAAAAGAAGAAACCAAAAAAAAAAAAAAAAATCAGAAAGAAAAATGAAGATACATTTAGAGGAAATAGGCTCTTTTTATACAATCTAGAAGAAAAAGAAAAAATAATCCTGAAATCAGAAAACCGTGATATGAAAATCATTAATGATATCACAACAAAATTGAACCTCAATGAAATTAACAAAGTTGAGTGCTTTCGAGGAGGCAAATATTTAAAGGAGGCTTTGAGACCAAGGCCAATTAAGGTCAAATTAGAAAATGAAAAACAGAAATGGAAACTGATTGGAAAAAATATGAAACTAAAGGAAATTGACGAATATAAAGAAGCATAGATAACAACGGACTTGAGCTATGAAAAAAAGACAAAGTCAAAAGACTTTGATAAATAAACTAAGAGAAATCAGAGAAAAAGACGGAGCAGGAAAACACTCTTATGGCATAAGCAATAGACAAGGGCATTCCAGTCCTGCGAAGCATACCTATTCCAGAACAAAGGCAGGTGATGACACACCCACCGCTACACCGGGGGGAGGTCCAGCTCCCCCCAAAATTGGGGGAAACGACATCAGCTGTCTAACAACAATAGGTGATGTAGACACGCAAAGAAATCATTTATTTGAGACTCTCATATTGCTAAATATACAAAGTTATATCCAAAAAGTAACCAGACAAAACCTACATATCTAAAGGAAATGGCAAAGATCAACAATTATTCAATGATATTTCTTACAGAAACTCATCTGAATGAAGACATAAAAAATGAGGAAATTCAAATTGATAACTATGAGCTAATAGGGAAAGATAGAAATAAGAGAAGCAGAGGAGTAGCTCTTTATATCAGGAAAGAATTAGCAACTAGTATGAATACTGTAATAGAATATTCTATTAATACGGTAGAAATACTAGGGGTATTGACAAAAAATACAAAAGAGCTATACAATATTTTATACAGACCTCCTGGAACAACAGAAACATCTCTCAATGAATCACTAGGCATTATTAGTAATTACATTGTCAATACAAGGGAACTTGGAACTGTCATTATACTTGGCGATTTTAATTTCCCCTTTATCGATTGGGAAACAAAGAAAATAAAGATAGGAGCAAATGCCACTAAAGATGAGAAACAAGCGAGAATCCTTTTAGATTTTAAAGAAAATTTTTACCTTAACCAAATCATCAATATTCCAACAAGGGAAGAAAATATACTGGACCCTGTTTTTATTAGTATAGGGGAAGATGTATACAACATATCATCAATTTATACAGCCCAATCAGACCGCAAAATAGTGAAATCACAATGAATAAGTTAAATAATCAGAAAAGTAGTAAAAAAAACAGATAGCCGAAGCAGAAAAGAGTCTCAGATCTTTAAACTTTAGCCATGATCAAATAGATTGGAAAAAAATAAATGCAACACTAGAAAAGTTACTGAAAGATATTGACGTCCTCTTAATACCAAATGATATACTAGAGAAGCTTTATAATGCATGTA
>BOPN01001931.1:7500-12500 GCA_017312705.2 Penaeus japonicus
TGTGGCGCACATATATGTTAATAAAATATATGTATGCTCCTGGAAGAAAGAATTTATCAAAAAGTCAAGAAGTATGTTTGTATTTAACAGAATGATGTATCATAAATGATATTCACCCACATCTCAATAAATCTCACTCGGGCTATCATAGTGTCGGCAGAAGGAAGTCACAATCGGGTATACACTACAATTATGTGGTCGATGCAAAGTGTTTGTACTTCTTTAAAATTTGTATTACCTGGCCATTTCTAAACATCCATACAGCTTGTTCGAGTCCAGCTATCGCTGAGTTTCTGTAAATCTGAAGCATGGGACACTGTAAGATATAGTGTACTAAGGTGTGTGACCTTGGTGACCTACACACCCTGCATTATTTTTCCTGTTCACTTGTCGGGACACCTAACTCCCAATAGTATTTATACCCTAAATCTAATTTTCATGTGCACAGATTCTTTCCACTTGCTCTTGCCCCTCCCATAAGTGAAGTCTGTGTTCATCGCTAGATGCATATAGTGTTGCAAGGTTTCGCTCGTTTCAATCAATTCGCCTTTTTTAATCTCATCATAGTCTAACTGCATCCTCTTGATATTGCTCCTTGCCTGCTTAAGAGTCCGAGCACTTTGTATGTCCACCTCACATTTTTTTAGCTGCCTCCTTCGCTACCTCATCCACAGCCTCATTAAGGGTGATACCGACATGCGATGGGATCCAGACGAATGTAATCTCACGTCCCTGGCCTCGCAGCCTATGAGCAATCAATCGGCACTCGTTAACAATGCTCAAACAGGGTCCCTGCTAATAAGAGAGTCCAGCACTCCCCTACTATCCACAAAAAAGAACGCATCTTTATTAATAATTTCACTTTAAGTGTTGTCAATATTGCCCATAACTCAGCCTGTGTTGACGATATATGATTACTCAGTCTTATCCCACTGCTTGTGGTGACCACGCCACTTGCAGTGAACTGTCTGATGATAACCCCACATCCTGCTCTGCCATCTTTCAAAACTGACCCATCGCAGTAGACATGAGCAATGTCAAGGCGTATTAGACTCTTTCTTTTATGACCATATCTTGATTTAAGTTGACCAGGTTCATAAAGTTCTTATTCATACAGAGGGGATCGACATCTACATTAATCGTCTGATCCTCCCATGGTGGCATGCTTGAAACGATTGGCAAAAGTCCTGCAAGTCATAAAATTCTATATCATTTTTAAGCGCCTTCATATATCCTCGTTTGCCCTGTCTATAAAAGTCCTGATGTTGTCAAACCGCAGACCATATCTCTCACAAATTTCTTTCCACTATTCCCTCTCATGAGTCTGACGGCTGCTATGACATTAATCTCGCTTACTCTCTGTGCAATGCTTTGCAATCCTGTCTCTGTTCTCATTATGTCTATCCTAGCATTCTTTTGACACCCGAGGATAATACGCATAGCTTCATTCTGCATGGTTTCAAGCCTTCGGAGCCTCCCCTGACAAGCTATAGAAAGTGCTGGTGCTGCATAATCCACCAGAGCTCTTACTGTACTAATGTAGACTAGCCTCAGCAGAGGCAAGAGAGAGAGAGAGAGAGAGAGAGAGAGAGAGAGAGAGAGAGAGAGAGAGAGAGAGAGAGAGAGAGAGAGAGAAAGAGAAAGAGAGAGAGAGAGAGAGAGAGAGAGAGAGAGAGAGAGAGAGAGAGAGAGAAAGAGAGAGAGAGAGAGAGAGAAAAAGAGAGAGAGAGAGAGAGAGAGAGAGAGAGAGAGAGAGAGAAAGAGAGAGAGAGAAAGAGAGAGAGAGAGAGAGAGAGAGAGAGAGAGAGAGAGAGAGAGAGAGAGAGAGAGAGAAAGAGAGAGAGAGAGAAAGAGAGAGAGTGAGAGAGAGAAAGAGAGAGAGAGAGAGAGAGAGAGAGAGAGAGAAAGAGGAGAGAGAGAGAGAGAGAGAGAGAGAGAGAGAGAGAGAGAGAGAGAGAGAGAGAGAGAGAGAGAGAGAGAGAGAGAGAGAGAGAGAGAGGCCTACCGCTAAATAGACACGGTATGGTGAAAGAGATAAAGCCAAAAGCAAGAGCTCTGCAAAAAACGATACATGACTGTGCGTTTTCAGTCTAATGTCAAGGAAAATGGAAAATACGAATCGACGACGTAACCTCTCTCTTCCTCAAGTAGCAATAAGAGTTCGACAATCCCGAGGAACGGGTACTGTGTTCAGGAAGAAAGTGTCTGTCAAGTATATCACGGCATCGCGTGTCATCAGTTTGTAAACAAGAACCTGTGGCGAGTGATTTTGGAGGACGCGCGAGAAATCAGTTTCCGTTGTTTGATAATAATAATAGTGATGATTATGATAAATGTAATAATAATTATCATAATCTACAAAGAGAACTTCTCAAATTATCTTAATTAAAAAAACAGTTACTGGCTAAGTTATCCAGGTTATAAATTGAGTTTCAGTTTTACGAAAAGGACACGAGTGAAAGAAATAAGTACAATAAGTTTCTTGCAATAAAAGATGTGGCTGCTGCTTAATTAGAGTAAAAGATTGGAATTGCAATATACTATGAGCAGGTACAAATACCAAAGAGTAATAAAGAAATAGATGTAAGGTCTTTTCCACTGGGACGACCCTGTTTACATGTATCGTGGGGGTGGGGCTTAGACATATGGGCGGGGTTATATATAAACCTCAAAACAGGGAACTGTAATGCGGTGACAGGCTATAGCAAAAGTGATTTGGCATAAGCAATGATATTTGATCACTTACCATTTTACTTTCGGCATGGGAAAGCTTTTAAGTATGTTAGAAGGATGTATTGTAAGAGAGTAGTGTTACATGCGTTGTGCCATGATCTTATATGAAAAATTACATGATAATTATCTTAAAAATACATACAAAAGGAAATGTAAAGAATTGAACTCATATTAGAATTTATACTTATGTTGTGCAGATTCGATTAAAGTAAGATTTGTAGAAAAAAAACACGCCTTTGAACAAGCGAATTTACTTGGTGGCTGAACCTGTCATGCAAATTCGTTATTATGCCGGTATTTGAAATATATGGAAAACTTACATATTCAGTTTATTTAGTACTTGTAATTTTCGATCGGTAAAAGAATACGCATTTGTATAGAACAAATAAAACAAATACATACCTAACTATGACCATACGTCGATTCCAGAGAGTGGGTCAACCAAGCGCTTGGCAAGGCTGCCCACAAAACCAACGATACCTTAACCCTGCGTATAGACATCTTTGAGCTAGTTAGTAGATTTGACGGCTAATAGAAAACTACAGCTTCATGAATACTATGAATCAGTTGATGGCAATCTAACCGAAAATTAGAAAGTAACAGCTTATTTCTAGACCAGGAAATGTTTGTCAAACATACATTTGGGGAGGGTGACTTAGAGAGGCAGGTGTTTAATACGAACACGCCTTCTTCCAAACAAGTCCTGATCTTAACCCCTATGTTAACCCTTTCCCTGTCACCAGAATATATATACACCAGGAAACTGCGTCGGCGGTATAGGCCAACAGAACTCGGATATCACATCATGCAGTCACAGAATGTTATTTATTTGCTACGATGATATAGCGACAATTTGATTTTTGAGACATATCGGATGATCTCATTTTCATTTGATATTGGGATATCAACAAATTGTTAGGAAATCAATGACGTCAAAGACCTCGGACCTCACATGTGGCATAGCCTGCGGAGAAAGTATTCTATCTAGGTAGATATACCTGAAGGGAAGTTAAACAAGCCATTAGAGGTCTTCTACGCATCCTTAAAGAAACAGCTTCTCTTTAGACTAAATGCATATAAAGACAAAGTTGGTTATGATTTAATAGTAGCTAAAGCCCTCAGTAAGAAACTGAATGAATGACCATGGATTTCAAATAACGATGGCCACGCGCTACGGAAATTCTCTGGTTTCGTAAAGAATTATTCAACAATAGCGATGTTGGATAACGTGCCTTGCATGTTGTACATATTTCTCTTCATTTGCAGTTTTTCATAATATGGCCATACTTTAAACCTCTTCAAATAAATGACCTTTGGACATGCTCTTGTTTTCCTTATTAATGAGCTCATTGAACTCTTTACATACATGTAAATCATGTTCACATTTACAGTAGTTACTTTTTTTTCTTTTTTGTTATCCCCTTCTACCTCAGTTTCTTTTACCAATTACCAATATATACAATGAAAACATAATTCCTGAATACTTTAAATTATCCTCAAGAAAATACCTAAATTTTGCAATTAACCTCATCACTTATTAACAGGTAGAATTCAATTGTCTTTAGTGACCTGTTAGTGATACAGGATACGCCCACTCTTCCATTTGATGTCTTTTGTGATTTCACAGATCAAGAGGCAGAGAAAGCTTGCCATCCAATGTCATCCCATAGTGCAGTGATGTCAAGATGTCAAGGGTATAATGTAGATGCTTTAAAAGGTAGGAAAGTAAATCGGAAACAAGCAAATTTGTAAGTGACAGTTAGTGACAAATATAGAAAAAGGTATAAATGAGACTCACTAATTTTTAGGAACGGAAGAGATGTAATTGGCGCGTTTCGGATTACTCCGTCTTCAAACTGGAGTAATATGGAATGCGTTAATTACATCTCTTACGTTGCGGAAGCTATCCAATTTTAGCTATACCTTTTTCTACATTTGCCATAATTAATCTATTCAGTGAGTAACTACATGATTTGGAATAAAACAAACTGATGTAGAAAGTGATGAAAAAAAAACACTGTAAAGGTGAGCATGATCGAGATCAGTGGTTCTTAATTTCTTTTTTTCAGCCCCAGTACCTCAAAGTTCAACTCCAAGTTAACCTGATACCCCCTTTCCAATATTAGCCTACTCCTCCCGCCTTTCAACTTTTCATTTCCTGTGAAAAAAAATAAAAATAAAAATAAAATAAAACAGGACGGCTGGGAACGAGCAGCTGGATCCTATGGACTCTTTTTATTTTCATTTTCAGTAAATAAATGAATAAA
>BOPN01001931.1:75014-77514 GCA_017312705.2 Penaeus japonicus
AACATAAGGGTTAAAAAGTCTAACTAATTTCGCATGTACATAATACTCCCTCTGTATACAACCAACATAAAGATCAGCCGAAGGCCAATGTAACCAAATGAAAAAAAAAAAAAAAAAAAATCCAAAACAAGAGAATAAAAGGAAATTACAATGATTATGAAGAACAGAATAAAGGAAAAGAATAAGTAAAGTAAATCCTCTGAATGATTTATGTTGCTCAAATTCCTCTTCGCTGGTTCTGGAAAATTCAGTTATCAAAACAACATTGAAAAGCTTCATGTGCAAAACGAGACTTTCAAGAATGCAAGTATTTTATGGCATGTTGATGCGGTTATTAGATGCACGCAGTAAGGTATTGTGAATAAGAGAATGATCGTAAGAATTAAGGATTAGAATAAAACGGAGGTTAGAAACGTGTGTAAGAAACCAGGGCGGAAAGGAGAAAGATAGATAGATAGATAGAGAGAAAGAGATAGAAAGAAAGAGAGAGAGAGGGAAAGAGAGAGAGAGAGAGAGAGAGAGAGAGAGAGAGAGAGAGAGAGAGAGAGAGAGAGAGAGAGAGAGAGAGAGAGAGCAAGAGCGAGAACAATAAAGATAGATAGATAGATAGATCGATAGATAGATAGAGAGAGAGAGAGCGAGATAGAGAGGGAGTGAGATAGATAGATAGATAGGGAGAGAGAGAGAGAGAGAGAGAGAGAGAGAGAGAGAGAGAGAGAGAGAGAGAGAGAGAGAGAGAGAGAGAGAGAGAGAGAGAAAGAAAGAGAAAGAGAGAGAGAAAGAATGAGTGAGAGAGAAAGAGAGAGAGAGAGAGAGAGAGAGAGAGAGAGAGAGAGAGAGAGAGAGAGAGAGAGAGAGAGAGAGAGAGAGAGAGAGAGAGAGAGAGAGAGAGAGAGAAAGGAAGAACAAGAGCAAGAGCAACAGAGAGAGAAAGAGAGCTAAGAAGAGAAGGAGAGCCCCCCCCCCCCTTACCCCGTCTCCGAAGCAACAGGTGAGCGAACAACCCGGTTCATGCAATATGCAAGAGCTCGACACTGTCCGTGGCAACACCTGGTGAATAAAGTTGAAGTGAAAATTAATAACTTTCGAGAAATCCTGGAAAAAGGCAGTTTAAAATCAAGACGTATATTATGATTTTGAAGTCATTAATCCCCATACAATCTTGATATCTTTATATCTGCGAGGTTATTTGTATCTTTATTTTACGAAATATCTTTATTGATGGATGACTTACTGAACGGATGACCGTATTCATAAAAGGAAGTAATAGAGTCGAATAAAGAAAATAAAGAGGAATGGGAAGAAAAAAGGAATAAGATGAGAACGACGAAGGGGACGGAAAAGAAGAAAAGGAAAACGAAGAAGAGGAAGAATCAGATGATGTCAAAAAATACGAAAAAAAATGAAGGAGAAGACGAAGAAAAAAAAGAAAAAAAAAAGAAAGGAATACGAAGGAAAAGAAGTAGAAAAGGATCAAGAAAACGAAAAAAAAGAAAAGAAAAAAAAAGACGACTACAATAACAACCAGGAAAAAAGACGAAAGAAGAAAAAAAAAAATAAAGAAAAGAAAACACACAACATACTTCCTGTATTGCACGCAAAGTCCTGGCACAAAGAACCGAACTCGAAGGCGCGTGCAATCCGGGTATCCTTCGGTCCTTTCTTGCACTCTCAGGCGTGGATCTTTTCATCCTTGTGTTTATTGGTGTTGCTGTTGTTGTTGTTCTTATGTTATTGTCATTGTTACTAGTATTATTTTTGTTGTTGTCATTATATCATTATCATTATTATCATCATTATTTTTATCACTATTGTCATTGTAGTTATATGCATTATTATCACAATTATCAGTATTGCCATCAGTTTTGTTATTATTATAATCATTATCACTATGATTGCTATTGCCATCAGTATTGTTATTATTGTACTTACCATTATCATCACTATTGTTATAATTATTGTAATTATTACCATAATCATTGAATTCTTTGTTAACGTTATCATTATTATTACTATCATCATTATCTTTTATCAATGGCCCATATCAAGTTTCCTTCTCACCTGAAGTTTTAGATTATTTAGTGCAAACATGATTACATCGTTGCATTGGGGTTCAATTAGTGATCAACTGTATTTGGTCAAGTGTCGACGTAGTTTTGGACGGAGGATTGCCATGGCAACGTCAGCGAAGGTGTGATACGTGGGTGTAAAATTAGATAATTGCAATTAGTACTTGTAAAATGACTGTAATGGTGGTTTCTTATATCGAAGGTACGATGCTTCCATTTGGTTCGTGTGTCAATTGGTTAATGGATGAAACTGCAATCACTCCAATGGTTTTGTTTCGAAAATCTTATCATTCAGCTTTGTTTTCTTGTTTTTAAAAAGACTTTTAATTTCCGAATTGAGTTTATCACTCTTTTGTTATGGCTATCCATTGCGAACATCATTTTTAGGGGGATAGTAACACAAATGGACCTGCTTCGAAAATGAAACACAA
>BOPN01001931.1:82514-85014 GCA_017312705.2 Penaeus japonicus
TATATATATATATACATATATATATATATATATATATGTATATATATATATATATATATATATATATATATAATATATATATATATATATATATATATATATATGTGTGTGTGTGTGTGTGTGTGTGTGTGTGTGTGTGTGTGTGTGTGTGTATGTATGTAGAGAGAGCGAGAGAGAGAGAGAGAGACGTAATTACATTAGGAGATTCATCCATATTCAACGATTATATCATTAATTTCTTCTTTCCCATTTTTGTTTAGCTTCAGCATCGACCCCCTCCCCCCTCCTCTCTTTCTCTTTCCATCAACCGACTCCACCCCTGGCACAGTAGTCCGTCTGTAACTTTTCCTCTCTAATCCAACCGGCAGATTTAGAAAGAAGCCATTAATAAAACAAAAGGCGCCGTCGATTACGCGAGCTCTTCCTGCAGTAGCTTTCGTAGGCTCGGAATCCCTAGCAAGACTCGAGGTCCTGAGGAACAGCGGAGCACAAACAGCATAGTCTTCTAACAATGCCGTAGAAAAGGAGTTTTATTTTATTCATTAGTCCAACAATTGTTATCATAAGATACGATGCTTTTTTCTGTTGTCTACTGGCACACGGTAAACAATCCTTCACAATGAAGATGAGACTAATATCAACACTCTACGTTTTATGAACGCTGCAGAGAGCATACATATAAAGAGCGTTATGAACGAAATACAAATAAGAAAGAAAAAAATTGAAAATAACAAACATTAATGACTCTCATACTTAATTACCACAGGAACAAATTGTACATTATATCTGTAGTTGTATTTTCTTGGCAAATTGTCATACAAAATAGAGTGTGACTTCCCTCTTTGTCGATCTGCTTCAACCAACGTTTTTGCAATTTCTATCCATGTATGTATTTCTAAATTCAACATAACGTGCAATCCTTTCCCTTAACCATATTCTGCTTCTATTTGGTACAAGTGTATGTGCGAAAAGTGAGGCTAGAACCTCGTAGATCTTCATTTTATGTTTTCCACGTTTGATACGAGCTGAGGTTTACTGCGCTGTTAAAAAGGCCTGGAGCAATGAACTCAATATAGCAAATATTTTCCTCTATCTCGTTGAATATTTTCCTCTATCTCGTTGAATTTTATCTCTTGTAGTATTTTCTTGACGCGTTTACTTTCACTGCAGAGTGATATATATTTTTATTTATTTATTATCTGTTAGACTAAAATCACTAATGATCGATTATATATATATATATATATATATATATATATATATATGTATATATATATATATATATATATATATATATATATATATATATATATATGAGTGTGTGTGTGTGTATTTGTGTGTGTGTATGTATGGATATATGTACACAAACACACACACACACACACACACACACACACACACACACACACACACACACACACACACACACACACACACACACACACACACACACACACACACACACACACACACATACGCATAGATTACTACTATACTATTCCTACTGATAATGATAGTGCTGCAACACAGTAAAACAAGAGCAGCAACATTGATTATTTACCTAACATTCCGCAGAAAGGGACCATAAAGCAAGTCATATTCATTAAGAGAGAATCGCGTTGGTATAAAGCGGGGTATGATTACGGTTACGAATATAATCTTTATGACTTTGTGAAATTGCATTTATCTTTACATATATCACCAACTATTAATGGAAGTCGTTAAAGTCCGACGTTTTCATGGCATCGTCCATTTGCAAACGGATTTTCAATATGTTTCTAAATGCTTTTATGTGGAGTTAGCTGTTCCGCATGGCATTGTAAGTTACCGCCTATTCAAACCATTTATTTAACTTTCCTGTAATGCGTGTTTGAAATATCATAAACTCAAAATATGAGCCAAAGCCACAGTCAGGTACAGTGAATCGAACAGTAACGACTGAATTAATAGGTTGTCTTTCAAATCGCTCTTTACATTTCACTTATCCGATTACAATGATTATATCTAAGCGTCACCAGAAAATTTTACAGTTCACTAATATCTTGACGATGCATTTAGACTAATACTATATATTTCCATTCAATGCTTTCACTTTTAGCCATATCAGCTGGAAAGAAAAGAAAAGAAAAAGAAAAAGAAAAAAAATGGATGCTAAACTCTTCTTCCTTCCAGCAGCTTCTGAGGAATTTCCCTCTCGCATTCCTCCTAACTTCCTCTTTCGATTTGGTTATTTGGTAAACCTTATTTTCTCTTGGCCTTCTTCCATTTAGTTTGTCCCGCAGCCGCTAGGAGTGTTTCATGACGTCACGGATGGAAGAGTGAAAAATGGCTGCCGGTCTTTCTGTCTGCTTTTTTAAATCTCTGTGACTGGTCTCGTTTCCAGAAGACTTTCCCCTTGCCTCCTGTCTTTATTGTTGTTTTATATAATTTGTTAGCGCTGGTATGTCTGTGCATATTACAAGCACAACCTACCAAATTTCTATCATATGGCATTTGTTTC
>BOPN01001931.1:95014-98734 GCA_017312705.2 Penaeus japonicus
TCTTTGATGTGTTTATACGTGTATTCCCTACTCGTTCATAGACTCGGGAAGATATAGAAAGAGCGAGAGGGATAGGTAGAGAGTGGATAAATAGAAATACTATAATTACATAGACAGGGAATGGGAAACTACTCGAGGAGATATACGATAAAAGAACAGTAGGCGGAAGAAAAAGGTGAATAAATCAATAAAAAAGAAGAAGGAAGAGGCAGAGAGAACAGTAAATAGAGTGTATAAGTATGAAAAAATAAAAAAAAACATGAACTAATTAAAGCCCCCTCAAAAAAAAAAAAAAAAAAAAAAAAAAAAAAAAAAACACACAGCTAAGCACGTGCACACATTATAGACCGCCTCAAATATTAATGACATATATTATCAATGCACCATTTTTATATCGTTTTTCAAAGAAACCGTTATGTCCTGTATCTAACTCATTAATTATTAAACGGCCCTGGATCAGAACAGGACGAAAAAAAAGAGAGTTTTTCAGTGGCGATCTTTTATGGTATCAATACATGGTAATCTAATCTTCCTTTGAGTCAACGAGTCATCAAAGAGATATCTTTTGAACTAGATTTTAACTGAAGTCGATGAAATATTGTACTAGTAAGCAGAATAGCAATAAACACTGCAATGTTAATCACTATGATGCAAAAGGATAGTTGTACAAAAAAATATAACAGCACTGAGTTAAGTTCAAACAGAAAGTGTGTTACTATCAAGCTTCTGTAAAATCATAACTTGCATTTATATATATGGCTTTATTGTCAACTGAAATGCGTGGCGTTATTTCTGTTTTATCCGTGTTACTGTCCCTTTCTTTTTCTCTCCTCTTCATTTTCCTTCCCTTCCTCCCTTCCTTCTCTTTTTTTATTCTATTTTTTGTCTCTGCTTCTTTCTTCCCCCTCTTCCTATTCACAACTAAATATCAGTTCGTTCTTTTTCATGAATTTGTCCCCTCACGTGCATGTGTAAGTGATACATCAAAAGACACAAATCAACTTTCGTCATTAATGAAAAAATGAATAAATAATTAAAGGGATATGTTCTCCACAAATGAAAGTAAAAAAAAAAAAAAAAAAAAAAAACTCAAATCGCAAACTGCATACCAAGCACCATATTAATTCAAGTCCCGCCCCTTCCTCTTTATAAGCTCCTCCCACTCCCTGCCTCTTTTTCTTAATTTAGGCAAACTCATGACCACAAACTCATTCATTTCCCGTGTTCCATGATCTATAGTCTTGCTCTTCCTTGCGATAGTTTGCGGGTGGAATTTAAATGTAAAGTCATGGGAAAGGGGGTAAACTCAACACTGAAACACTTCAAATGTTTCGAATCCCCGAAACGAAAATTTGCAACTTATACGGGTTAAAATTTAAATATTATATCATGAGAAGGGGGATAAACTCAACACTGAAACACTAATGAATCTTTTGTGAGGATCAACTGAGGAAATGGCATGTTACATGGAAATCTAATATCAATAGGAAATTAAGGATGAAAGAACCAGACGACAAATTCTTATATATATTTAATTTTCGTAATTGGCAATAAAATCAGTTCCACATATAGCGAATACCTAAAGTTTTGACTTATTCTACGAAATATTGTGATCTTAAAGAGAAATGCTTTTAAGAAATCATCATTCATCAAAACACAAAGCATCTTAATAATTGCAAAAGGAATGTGAATTTTTTTTTTTTTTTCAATTTCAACATTTCATATCGAAATGACTAGCTAGTTTGCTTGAGTATATCCTTATTAGACCCAGCAGCCGCCTATACTGAATCGGTACGTGTCAAACATACAAAAACAAAAACACTAATAACTTCGGGACTATCATATTTAACTATTGCTATGTATTCACCGAAAGGAACTCACATATATGGAAATTTTGGAGCTGTCCCTGAGTAATAAATGCTTTTAATATATGAAAAACTCACAAAAACTCGAAAGAAACTCACATAGTCCGCTTACAAGTAAATAAAACTTTATACCCTGATAATAAGAGACATTATTTTTATCATTAGTATCATCATCATTATTAGTATTACAATCATTTCAAAAATAAAAGTGGTAATTGTTTCCACTGAGTGGACTTAGAAGACGACATGGAAAGAAAAGTAGAAATGAGATCACATGATTATTAATTATGATTACAACGGTAATGATAATAATGAGGATGACAACGATGGTGATAATGACAATGATACTACTACTAGCATTATCATTATCATTATGGCTTGTATTCATATCACCCTTTGTGTTATTCTTATCACTGTAGAGTGTAAAGTTCATCATCACTCAGGGACAGCTCCAAAATTTCCACGTTTTACATGTCATATTTATAAATCATTCAATTTGCAATGGTATGACAGGATGAACAAACCATACTGTAAATTGCAGCCCAACTCATGGCTAACAACAGCAAATAGATCCTCACGTGCCCCTGAACAGCACATATCGTACATTTCATTTCAGTTTGATAGTGCAGTAACAATGATTAAGCAACTATATGCCTTTGAATATGATGATTTAGTAACTGCGATACAGATATCAATTTCGCCAAAGACTAAACGAATAATTAGAAACATAAATCAAGTAAAAGAAATATCAATACACAGTTATCGAGTTTCCTCATAAGTCAGACTGTTAATTACAACTAATGACCAAAAGACTAACGCCAGATCAGTGTAAGCGTTGCTCAATTTCAGCCTCTTTCTCTAATCTGTCAGTCAGTTTGGCTTTATAAGATGATGAACTTATTGCAGCTGATATATATAGAACACTGACTTACAGTAACTTAAAGGATGCCAGACAGATCAAATCAAGTCCTAGGTACACCTACGTTTAAAATTCTCTAATACATCTTTCTCTTTCTCATTAAATCCTCTTTTCAGACCTCAAAAATTCACTTTTTTTGTTTCAACGCTACATACAAAAGTAATTTACATTCACATGAATTTGCTATCTAATTTCCAGAGATCAAAAGCCGTGAAGGCGTTTATGCTTGCTATTCGTTTTGAATCATAAGCAACAGTTTCTTTAGGCAATTGAAACTTTCATTTTGCTTCGCTCTTATTTTGTATTTTGCTCAGACACGATATTCGCATCACATAAACTTGTCAATTAATGTTTTTCATTTGTCTTATATCTTGGCAATATCATCACAAAATGTAATCATTTTTATATTTCCAAACGCTTAATGTTTCTTGTGTAAAGCAGTCAGATTACAATATTTGGAAAGGTTGTGGTGTACCATTTCTTTGGCCCCAAATGGAGGTCTCTTCCTAGGATGTCAGCCTTAACACAATTTTCTTGTATTCCTTGAAAGTTTTGCTTTCCTGGGATTTTTCCCCAAATACTTTTCGGTGTCCCAATTAACCAGGTCTAGAGCTAAAGTAACTACTGGCACTACTGTGGCCGTAATGTGCCACTCTCTTTCTATTTCGATGTGGAGTTAGCTACCTACCGTCACGAATCCTCTGGCGGAAACGTTTTAACGATTTAGCACAGACATAGCAATCATAAGATACATTTTTCCTGTGCGATCTTTAAATACAATGCTAGGTCTGTTTGATTGGATGAATACGTCATTTTCTATTTCAAATTCCCATAAAATCGTCGTTTGATTAATTTCTGCAGTTGGTTTCTAATTGTGCTCGTATGACTTATCACCAGTTAGAAGGTCGCAGTGTTGGCATTTTTTCCAATGAAGAT
>BOPN01001931.1:109618-114618 GCA_017312705.2 Penaeus japonicus
GAAGAGAATCCATTGAAGGAAGAATATAATGAGAGATACAGAGAGAGAATGATAATCAGTATATATGAGAAATATGGAGAAAAGAAACGTCAAAGAGAAAGAGATGAATTGATAGATAGATAGTTAGAGATAGATAGATAGGTAGATAGATAGACAGATAGGTAGATAGATAGAAAACAGATAAATAGATAATGTATGAGAGAGAGAAATACCAATAATGCTAATAATGCTATCAACGATAATAATGATTATACTGATAATGGTAATAATAGCAAAAATGATAACGATAATAATATAAACAATATAGATGATAATAATAATATAAGTAATAATAAAATTGATAAAAATTATATTGACGATGCTAACGATAATGACAATAACGATAATGATAATGAAACCATGATAAGAATCATGCTCATAACAGCGGAACACCAATATCTCACAAAAAAAAAAATATATATAAATGACGATGATTCCTGATAATGCTACCGGCAATATAACAACAATATCGAACATCAAAAGAAGAATAGAAAAATGACAAAATGACGGACTAGCACACAACACACAAAGCTACATAGTTCTTTGAATCCATTAGCCAAACATTTCGAATTCTTTACGCTACAGTCAGGGCTTCTTGGCTATAACGGAGCCAAATTCCGGGCCGTCAGACAACCGTGTAAAAATGGAGAGAAGGGGTGAGTGGGACGGGGTGGGTTAAGAGAGAGAGAGACAGAGAGGGGGGGTTAAGAGAGAGAGAGACAGAGAGGGGGGTTCAGAGATAGATAGAGAGAGAGAGAGAGTGAGAGAGAGAGAGAGAGAGAGAGAGAAAGCCACTCCTAACCATACGCGCGAAAAAAAAATAATAATAATAATAATAATACGGAGTTCGGGCCTACTCACACGTGACATGCGCAAAGTCATGTCAATTAAAATATAGGTTAGGCATTTCTTCTCAATATTCATTATTAACATTTGTCATTTTTTTTCTCTTTTTTCGTTTCTTTCTTTTCTTATGATTTCTTTCTTTTATTTTCTTTTCGTTTCTTTCTTTTCTTATGATTTCTTTCTTTTCTTTTCTTTTCGTTTCTTTCTTTTCTTATGATTTCTTTCTTTCTTCTGAATTTAGATAGTTATGATAATGATACGGTTGATAGAAATAATATAAATAGTTATGGATGATGAATATTGAAATGATGATAAGGATTGTGTAATGATGATATTGATAGTGGTGATAGTATTAATGACGGGAAAGGAGGATGATAGTGTCAAAAAAGATAGTTGTAATGATAGTAATAATAGTAATAATGAGAATAATAATGATGACGTCAATAGCACTAATAATAATGATGATAGTGATATCAGTATTGCTACTATTGGTAATAAGAATAACAAAAGTAAAAGCAATGATAATGATAACAAGAATGCTAATAGTTATCATCATTATCTCTATTACAATCTTTACTATCATAACAATGATAATGACGATAATTAAGATGATGATAATAAAAGTTAAGTAATGGTAGTTACAACAACAAGAGCAACAAAAAATGGATAACAGTTATCATTATTATGATAATATCATTACTAGTGCTTTCATAATTATAAGCATTTGTTATCATTATTACTCGTACTACTGTCATCATTGTTATCATCATTATCATTTCTTTTATTATCTGTATAATAATAATGAATGATTTTATTATCTGTTTGTTATTACAATTACCATCATTGTTATTATCATTATCATTATGACTATTATTGATATTGTTATAAACATCCTTTTATTATCATTATCTTTGTAATTATTTTTATCCTCATTATAAGCATTATGATCAGCATTATCGTTACTATTGTTATCATTATCATTTTATTACTTTTACTTTCATTATTGTTATTACTACTATTATTGTCATTATGATTAATATTATCAATTTCATTATCATTACTATCACCATCATTATTGATATTACCGTCATCATTTTCATAATTGATAATATCATTATCATCATTATGCTTACCGTCGCAATTATACTCTTCATCATCATTAAAGGATTACAATATCAATAAAAATGATACTAAAGTTATCATAATCATCACGATATGTTCAATAATGTACTATATCAAGTGACATAAAAAAATAATGATAACAAAACGATAAAAAAAATCAATTTAGAGAAAAAATAAAGATGATAACAAGAGATAAGCTTAACCAGCTGCCAAAATAAGGTTAAATAACTTGATGTGACAACCTTACATAATGTGTTCCTTGCCCCTGTATATATTTTACATAAATTATGAAAAAAAGAAAAGAAGAGAATTAAAAGTGCAAAGTACACTAATGTTCAAATTCATTTTCTCTTACGTTCAGTGAATAGAGCTCATTTTAATAATCGTAAAAAGTAAGAAAGTAAAAAAAAAAAAAAAAAAAAAAAAAAAAAAAAAAAAAAAAAAAAAAAAAAAAACGAAGTCAACCGCTGGACATAAAGAGTTGAGACAACACTGTTCATTCGTGTAAACATAAATGTTCTTCATGTTGTTCTAAAGGCTGATAGTTCGTGATATGATTGCACAGAGTAAACAAACGTTTTAAGTTTAAACGTTTTCTGTCGGGATCACTTTAGGTGACCGATTCCACGGGGTTTGAATATGGAAATGTGCGATTCAATATGCAAGTGAGAAAAGGAGAAAGGGGGTTCTGGGGAGGGAGGGAGAGAGAGAGAGAGAGAGAGAGAGAGAGAGAGAGAGAGAGAGAGAGAGAGAGAGAGAGAGAGAGAGAGAGAGAGAGAGAGAAAGCCACTCCTAACTATACGCGCGAAAAAAAAAAATGATAATACGGAGTTCGGGCCTACTCACACGTGACACACGCAAAGTCATGTCAATTAAAATATAGGTTAGGCATTTCTTCTCAATATTCATTATTAACATTTGTCATTTTTTCGTTTCTTTCTTTTCTTATGATTTGTTACTTTCTTCTGAATTTAGATAGTTATGATAATGATACGGTTGATAGAAATAATATAAATAGTTATGGATGATGAATATTGAAATGATGAAAAGGATTATGTAATGATGATACTGATAGTGGTGATAGTATTAATGAGGGGAAAGGAGGATGATAGTGACAAAAAGGATAGTAGTAATGATAGTAATAATAGTAATAATGATAATAATAAAGATGACATCAATAGCACTAATAATAATGATGACAGTGATATCAGTAATATTTTTGGTAATAAGAATAACATAAATCATAATGACAATGATAATGATAATAGTAAAAGTAATGCTAATGATGATAACAATAATGATATTAGCTATCATCATTATTTTTATTACAATCATTGCTATAATAAGAGTGATAATGACGATAATTAAGATGATGATAATAAAAGTTAAAAGATAGAAGTAACACCAACAGCAAGAACAACAAAAAAATGGATAACTGTTATCATTATTATAATAATATCATTACTTGTGCTTTCATGATTATAAACATTTTTGTTATCATCATTACTCGTACTTCTGTCATCATTGTTATCATCATTATCATTTCTTTTATTATCTGCATAATAACATTATTATCATCTTATTATATTTTGTTATTACAATCACCAATCAATGTTATTATCATTATAACTATGACTATTACTGATATTGTTATAAACATCTTTTTTATTATCATTATCTTTATCATTATTTTTATCCTCATTATCAGCATTATAATCAGCATTATCGTTACTATTGTTATCATTATCTTTTCATTACTTTTATTTTCATTTCTGTTATTATGGTTAATATCATCAATGTTATTATCATTACTATCACCATCATTATTAGTTTTACCGTAATCATTTCCATAATTGAAAATATCATTATCATCATTATCCTTACCGTCGTAATCATACTCTTTATCATCATTATAAAAATTGCAATATCAATAAAAATGATACTAAAGTTATCATAATCTTCACGATATGATTAATATTAAACTATATTAAGTGACAACTTTAAAAATAAAAGATAACAATAAAAAAAAATAATCAATTTGGAAAAAATAATGATAATAACAAGAGATAAGCTTAACCAGCTGCCAAAATAAGGTTAAATAACTTGATGTGACAACCTTACATAATGTGTTCCTTGCCCCTGTATATATTTTACATAAATTATGAAAAAAAAGAAAAGGAGAGAATTAAAAGGGCAAAGTACACTAATGTTCAAATTCATTTTCTCTTACGTTCAGTGAATAGAGCTCATTTTAATAATCGTAAAAAGTAAAAAAAAAAAAAAAAAAAAAAAAACGAAGTCAAGCGCTGGACATAAAGAGTTGAGACAACACTGTTCATTCGTGTAAACATAAATGTTCTTCATGTTGTTCTAAAGGCTGATAGTTCGTGATATGATTGCACAGAGTAAACAAACGTTTTAAGTTTAAACGTTTTCTGTCGGGATCACTTTAGGTGACCGATTCCACGGGGTTTGAATATGGAAATGTGCGATTCAATATGCAAGTGAGAAAAGGAGAAAGGGGGTTCTGGGGAGAGAGAGAGAGAGAGAGAGAGAGAGAGAGAGAGAGAGAGAGAGAGAGAGAGAGAGAGAGAGAGAGAGAGAGAGAGAGAGAGAGAGAGAGAGAGAGAGAGAGAGAGATTGATAAAAGAAAGATAGATGTAGGGAGAAAAAGTGTGAAAGAGAAAAGAGAGAGAGAGAGAAAGAGATTGATAGATTGATAAAAGAAAGATAGATATATGGAGAAAAAGCGTGAAAGAGAGAGAGAGAGAGAGAGAGAGAGAGAGAGAGAGTGAGAGAGAGAGAGAGAGAGAAAGAGAGAGGAGGAGGAGGAGGAGGGGGAGAGAGGGAAAAGGGAAAAAAGCCGAATTTATACACATCACGTCAAACAAGAAGAAGAAGAAGAAAAACACCCGCACACAAACAAACAAACTCACACTCGACACAAAAGTATAATAGATACGACTTTTCCAAATAAAGAAGATTACTCGGAA
>BOPN01001931.1:122118-124103 GCA_017312705.2 Penaeus japonicus
ACCTAACATTGTTCTGTAAAAAAATATACACAAGAAATATCCCTGTGTCATTTGATAGCAGCTGCATATGTTGCAGATCTATAGCCACTAGCAAAAGAGATAAAGAAATACAAAACGGGTTTTATTCACAGCCATATGTTTTATTGGTTAATAATTCCGGGTTGTGCAAGAGTATGCCTCAACATTTTGGCTTCGGTTTCTTGGATCCTATGATGAGGTCTCGAATAAGGAGAAGTGGTTATGTTCTACAAGCCTCATTGTCAGAAAGAAAT
This sequence comes from Penaeus japonicus, assembly GCA_017312705.2. Lineage (NCBI taxonomy): Eukaryota > Metazoa > Arthropoda > Malacostraca > Decapoda > Penaeidae > Penaeus > Penaeus japonicus. The sequence goes on from BOPN01001931.1 coordinate 122,391, forward strand.
GAATAAATGAATAGTGTTATCATTATCATTATGGGAAAGTCAGATTCCTGCGATAAATGAGGCTTTGGTTTCTTCAGGAGCGATAGAGGAAAAAGTGAGTGAGTGGTTCCAAGTAGGTTCCAGGTCATTGCCAATAAGACTCAAATCTGTCGATACACTAACAAACAGACCGACATACAGACAGACTAACATACACACACACACACACCAAAAAAATAATAATAAAAATAATAATAATAAAAAAATAAAATAAATAAAAAAAATAATTTAAAAAAATACACAAACGGAACAGCACACAAACAGAACAACACACAAACAGAACAGCACACAAACAGACCACCACACAAACAGTACCAGAAGAAAAAACGATAAACAGCTAACGTAAGAAGCTAGAAACGCGTTCGAAGCTCTTGAAGGACGTTAAGGAGAGCCCCAGGCGAAGGAGAGCAGCTTCCTGAAGGACATGGGCCTGACCCCTGCGACCTGGGCAGTGACAAGTATCGCATGTACGAAGTGATATATGACCTGACAAAGAATAAGTTTTTTTTTTCTCTCTCTCTCTTGTTTCTCTTTTCTCTCTCTCTCTCTTTCTCTCTCTTTCTCTCTCTGTCTCTCTCTCTCTCCCTCTCTCTCTCTCTCTCTCTCTCTCTCTCTCTCTCTCTCTCTCTCTCTCTTTTTTATATATATATATATATATATATATCTCTATCATATATATATATATATATATATTTATATATATATATATATATATATATATATATATATATATATATATATGCATGTATGTATGTATATACATACGCACACACACACACACGTATAAATATATTTTAACCTTGCTTGCTCGAATTCATTAAAAGGAAGACAGAGAAGCGAAGGTAAAGCGATCTTGTAATCAGAAGTTGTTCCTTCAGGAGAATAATATTCTTGTTTTATCTTGCTTTCTTTTGGTCTTACTTTTTTTTTAATCTTTATCTTCTCCTCGTTGATTACCTTCATCGTCATTATCATTGGTTCCATTGTTCATATTTGTAGAGTTGTCGTTATTATAAGTGAATGATGGAGATGAATATTATCAGTCTTGTTTAGTTACCCCTCATGGAAGCCAGATTTGATGAGTAGGTTTCAGAAAAAAGTATTTATATTGTTGTTATTACATTTCTCATTATCGTTATTATTAGTGTTATAACCATTCTCATTACTTTTATCGCTATTGTTATTATCATTATCATTATCATCATTATTGTTATTATCATCTTTATTATCATCATTATCATTGTTATCATTATGATTTTTTTTATCGTTATGATTTTTGTTATCATTACTATTATTATAACTATTACTATTACTATTATTATTGTTTTTGCTATATTTGCTATTATCATTATATTTGCTAAGATAACGCTAATGATAATGTTCCTTTTTGTTTGCAGTCTAACAAAACTACAGCTTTATCTTATTTTGGTACATCTCTTATTCATATCACATGATACCACTATACTTATAAGATTGATCAACGTGCAACAATTTATGAATTATTTGCATTTACACCCTGCAACGTTTTTAAGAAATCTTTCATGATTTTTTTTTATCATATTTACTCCTTAGGAAAAAGATGTGGAGAATTGCTCGAGAAAATAGAAAATACGAAATGAAATAAGGATATAAGAAAAGGAAAAGAAGGAATATATTGATAAAAAAGAAGAATAA
>BOPN01001931.1:133057-145557 GCA_017312705.2 Penaeus japonicus
GACCCATAACTTGCCCTTTGTATTCCTCGTCATCTATCTTCAGCATGAATCCTCACCATCCGCCCCGAACGTTCCATCAGCTGTAATTTCACAGATAATTCCACCCTCCTTCTGTTCTAATTATTAAGTCATCAAGCGATTTCCCAGACATTAACCTCTCTTATTAATTTTCTCATCTCCTGACACACATTCGTCCAATTTCTTTCTTTGGCGATTATGCCTTGCGTTCTTAGTGCTGGTAATGAGATCATTGGGTTTCCTTTGCGCCCTCGGAGGGACAAGAAGGAAAGCTATTATCGGTTTCTCCTTTGTTTTATCACCGTATTCACCTTTTTTTTCAGTATTCTATGGTCTCTTTCTCCCACAGCGTTCCAACCTGCCAGTGTTATTGTATTGCAATAACAATAGTATCCATGGCCATCGCTATATCACTTCGCCCTCCTATAAAAGACAGCTATTATATTGTCCGCCATATGTTACCTTTTCACCATACCTTTACAAAATCCTACGGCCAATATCGACAAGTCCCATCTGTACTACGAGTGTACATTAATACCAAAGACGCCCCTCTTATAAAAAAAAGAAGAGAGAGAAAAAAAATCACAATCCATTCCCAACAGTAACAATAGCAAGGGAAAAAAAGGCTGTCAGTACCATAAACCACATATACACACACACTCCAACGCTTTCTTTGTAGTTATGCCTTCAGGGTAAAATCGCCTGCCACACCCCTCCTCCCTTTCTCCCCTCTCCTTCCCTTCAGGATACTAGTTTTTCCCCTCTCCTTCCCTTCAGATTACTAGTTTTTCTCCTCTCCTTCCCTTCAGGATACTAGTTTTTCCCCTCTCCTTCCCTTCAGATTACTAGTTTTTCTCCTCTCCTTCCCTTCAGGATACTAGTTTTTCCCCTCTCCTTCCCTTCAGATTACTAGTTTTTTCCCTCTCCTTCCCTTCAGATTACTAGTTTTTTCCCTCTCCTTCCTTTCAGATTACTAGTTTCCCCCCCTCTCCTTCCCTTCAGGATACTAGTTTTCCCCTCTCCTTCCCTTCAGGTTACTAGTCTTTCCCCTCTCCTTCCCCTTAGATTACTAGTTTTTCCCCTCTCCTTCCCCTTAGATTACTAGTTTTTCCCCTCTCCTTCCCTTCAGATTACTAGTCTTTCCCCTCTCCTTCCCCTTAGATTACTAGTTTTTCCCCTCTCCTTCCCTTCAGGATACTAGTTCCCCTCCCCTCCTCCCCCTTTTTCTAGCTAGACACTCAAACCGAAATGCTTTGGAATCTGACATGGATGTGGACATTGTCTCTAAGCCTAGTTTCCACATGCTCCTTTCCCTCCCTAGTAGACTGAAATCTACAAAAGGGTAACACCGCGTGCGCCATTTGCGATGCTCACCAAAAGGGGGGGGAAGTACCCCTAGTAATAATCACCCCGTAATTAGTAGTTGTTGCCTCCTACGGCAATAGTTACGAGCAGTTAAGGTAAAGGGTACCTCAAGAGCCATCATATCATGGCTTTTGGCTTGTCTGATGGATAGCCCAACCCACTCGCCCCACAACCGGTAACAGATACATTACCCCGAAATACAATGCTACTCGATACGCCATACACACGCGGTATAGAGAGTTAGAGGGAACTACAAAACACACCCGGTGTTTGAGTCACATGAGACCCGTAAGTGGGGGTAGTTTAGCCCCTACGTCGAACACGTGTCACTGGCGGGAAATTGACGTGTATTTTCTCTTTTATGTGGAAATGGGACCCTTCGATGGGAGTTGATGAATTATTTCTTAATAATCTTGTGCACATGTTGTCTTATGGACGATTTCTTCGATCGCCGATATTGCACATAACGAATGCGTAAATAGATGATAATAACGGCAATAATAAACGAAACCTTTATCCAACCAAACGGACAACAAATCCACTCTTGGTGAAATCACAAACCGCAATTAAACAAACATTCCTAAATTCCAAAAGCTCGCTCGTACAGATTCTCATGTTTCCGCGTTTTCCTGGAAAGACACACCGAAGTACCAGAGCGGGGTAGGGGGGGTTGGGGGGATCAGGGGAGGAGGGAAGGGGAAGAGGGGGGGAGGGTATTGGAAATGATTGCATGTAGGATAAAATAATCCAACATGCGACGCTGAGATCAGTCGTATATTCAAGACCGTCGAGGATTTTTCATTATTCATTGTCTTCCCAAAAGATTTTTCATTATTCATTGTGTCTTCCTAAAAGATTTTTCATTATTCATTGTGTCTTCCAAAAAGATTTTTCCTGATTCATCGAGTCTTCCCAAAATATTTTTCATTATTCATTGAGTTTTCCCAAAAGATATTTCATTATTCATTGAGTCTTCCAAAAAGCCGTTTATTTATTTTTCTTTTTTTTACCGAGTCTTCTGCATGGCCGGCTATACAACAAGGAAATACATATTTTTTATACTCTTCTTGAGGCCTATAGACAAGAAAAACTAAGTCAATATAGTGTTCATTTTTTACCATAAACTGGATGGTTGGATACGACTCTCTTGTATTTCCAATATCTGTGATATTCATTTTAATATTTTCTTACATCGTGCTGCATATTCATCAGTGATGAGTCGTTGAAGAAAAATATATTGAAGAGCAAAAACATACAAAAAAAAAAAAATATGTATTTTTTTAATAACGTGATGCGTGTTTGTGTGTGTGTGTGTGTGTGTGAGAGAGAGAGAGAGAGAGAGAGAGAGAGAGAGAGAGAGAGAGAGAAAGAAACAGAGAGGGAGGGAAAGAGAGAGAGAGAGAAAGAAAGAAAGAGGGAGAAAGAGAGAATTGAACTAGTGAGGGAGTAAGTAAGCAAGTTGAGTGAGCGAGAGTGTGCGTGCCTGGCCGTAAACACAAAAACACAAATTCTTGCATCAGATAGCAGTAAGGAAGTTTAGACTCTTAGAAATATTATATGCAATGTGTCAAAGCAGTCGAACATCACATTAGGATTCTCGAATATCATTTTTTTTTAAACCCATGCAAATGAAAAGTCTATAATAAACCCGAGTAACTTTTTCACACACCCTTTTTTCATATACACCTCCCCCCCACCCACCCCACCTCCAGAGCTCCCAAATAATGTTTTCCCAACCAAGTTTAAAAAGAAATTAGCATAATATACATCTTATACAGCGGCACAAAACTGATATAAAAAAAAGAGTTTATCCTATAATTTATTCATAGGACAGACTCGGGTGAGGAAAAACATTTCTGAGCCGAAGAATATCCATGTGTCTGAACGAGCTCGGATACGTTAACTTGATCCCAACTGCATTACGCGAATAATAGGGAAATCGACAAAAAAGAAAAAAAAAAGACAAATAAAGAAATTCACATAAATCATGATAAATGGATCGAATAAATTACTTATACGACCCCCTTCACTACCATGCTCACCAGGTTCGACTCTGTATCCGGAAACACTCGCCGCCTCCTCTATAACATGGGGGTTTCGAAACTCGTAGTCGAAAATGGCGGTTCTAGCTCTTAAATGGTGTGTGCGATAATAAACAGAAGTGTGTGCATTAATAAACAGAAAACTAAATGATAAAAAAAAGAAAACTAAAGAAGTAATTTACTTAAAAGTTCATAGGTAAATATTCAAAGTACTTTTAGGCAAGCATGGTACATGCTAAATAAACACACTCAAAGGAAAGTCAAATTTTAACACTTATTCAAAGCAAAATGAGGCTTTGAATTAATAAACGCATGTACTAATAACATTTATACACACAAGAAAATGAAAATTAAATATATTTGTTAGTTTTCTTTTGCATATGAGAGGAAATTATAAATCTATGCATATTCAAGTACCCACGTAGGTTTCCAAGCGCAGAGACACACACATACATACACACACAAACATACACACATATACACACACACACATACATGCATTCACACATACACATACATATACACACACGCACACACACACACACACACACACACACACACACACACACACAAACAGACACACACACACACAAACACACACACAAACACACACAAACAAGCACACACACACACACACGTACACGTACACGTACATACATACATACACTTCAATCGTGGATCCCAGAGAGGGGTAGAGTTAGGGGGGGAGGGAGAGAGGAATAGAGGTGGGGGGAAGGAGGAGAGGGGGGGAGGGAGAGAGGGATAGAGGTAGGGGGAGGAGGAGAGGGGGAGAGGTAGGGAGGAGGAGAGGGGGAGGGAGGGAGGGATAGAGGTAGGGGGAGGAGGAGAGGGGGGAGGGAGAGAGGGATAGAGGTAGGGGGAAGGAGGAGAGGGGGGGAGGGAGAGAGGGATAGAGGTAGGGGGGAAGATGAGAGGGGGGGAGGTATGTGAGAAAGGTGATCGGTATAATAAATTTCTTTCGAAAACTATTTTCTTGATAGCGTTTGGTTCTGTGCAATGTCCTTGTGATTTTCTTTTTTAATTCATCATTTTTTTTTCTTCTTAATTTGGCGACATTATAGAGAGATTAAGTCGATGATGGTCGGATACAGTGCAACAATGATGGTGCGATTCTGTGCCGACTATGATGTTGCAAAAATATTTCCCCGCTTTATGGACAATTCCTAAACACAAATGTAGATATTAACATTTGCAACACACGCAACATTTTGGAGTTCGTGATCCATTTACCAACAGTACTTACTAGTTAGTGGCCGTTTGCCGTTCATTAACTTAAATTCTTTATTGCAATCCTGCAACCGTGTCATGGGCGTCGTTCTTAATGTGGTAATAACGAAGAAGAAGTTGTGAAATTTTCATTGTTTCCTTATATTTAATTTATTCTCAGTTGCTAAGAAATCTTTTTTTTTTCTTCTTCTTTGTTTACCATCCGCCTTTGAATATTTTACAAAAGAATATCAACATGCGCGGCTCCGATACATATTTCATCTCGGCTTAACGTATTTATAACTCTTAAAGCATTTCATAAAGGCCTTTCCTTCCCTGCCCCCGTCGGCCCAGACAGCGCCTCACCCAGCGCCCCTCAACCCGATTCCCATCCCTTCTTCACCAAGCGCTCTTCACCAAAGCCGCCCACCAGTCCACCAAGCTTGCTAACATGCTCTTGACACCACCTCACCAGGCAGCCCTTCACACTCCCAGCACACCCACAAGCTTCCTTCTCTTCTTCCTTCGTCGACTCTTCCTCTCCTATCTGTCCCACGCCCACGCCCACACCCACCTCACCAGGCAGCCCTTCACACTCCCAGCACACCCACAAGCTTCCTTCTCCTTTTCTTCCTTCGTCGCCTCTGCCTCTCCTATCTCTCCCACGCCCACACCCACACCCACACCGCCTCACCAAGCTTAATCGGGACCCCGCCACGCGCACACACAACGCTCCGCCCGTTCCGATGCTCCGATGCTCCGCCCGTTCCGACGCTCCGACGCTCCTTCTTCACGGGGTAACTATATTGTTTCGGTAAATCTTTAGGTCCTTCTTACGAGGACTCTCAGACCTTCCTTGGTCTAACCTTTCCGTCTACGGGGCTCATCATAGAGCTCTTAACATCTACTCGCTCTTGACACTTAGTCAGCTTAGTCTACACAGTTTTTTTTTTCCGTTTCATACAATGGCTTTTTTTTTTACTCTCTTATCCAACATAATGTCGTCGAATAGTGCAACAACATTGCTCCATGTAGGTCTTTGCTTATGCTTTGGACGCAGACAACATCTTCCCTTACTTGAAAAGAATAAAAAATGAAATAATATGAAGCGTTTATTTTTATGATATAATACATGTATACATACAAATGTGTGTGTGTGTGTGTGTGTGTGTGTGTGTGTGTGTGAGAATATATACATACAGAGGAAAATTCGCCAATTTCTCTTTTCTACATAGGTATCTTTACAATTACCACCGCCTATCTTCGGAAAGAAGAAAGACAACTAATCAAAAGAACAAACTGAGATAAACATGCAGACAATATATATACATACAGAAATAGAAAATAGACCGAACACGAGTAGGTCAGTTTATCTGATTCTTCCCTTCCTAGCCCGTTGCATGCAACATGAAATACTCTCTTTCATCAGTTCCCGAGACACAGACCTCTCTCTCTCCCTCTCTTCTCTTGCACACAAACACAAACAGGCAGCAACCCACATATAGATACACACTGGAACAGATAGAGACTGGTTTATTCCGGTAGAAAATATGAACTGATATGTGATATATAGATGCGTAGGTCTATTTTTCCTTTGGTTACAGACAGGGATAGAATATTTGAATATCTGAGCGGTTCTTGGAATAAAAATAGTCTTCGTAATATATTAATATTTCATTTGGTATCAAGTCAGTCATGAATGAATAATAACAATGATATTAATTGAAATCGTTGTGTCTTTATTGAGGATTTTCTGAAGGAGAACTTGATCTCGGATGATAAATCTGAATTGCACCATAAGGACATTTAATTAAAATAACGACACGGTTAATGGCAACATACATGCCAGGGGCGTCAAACGTGCAACTAGACACACATACAAGTGCAGCCTGTGGCCTATTTGCTATTCCAGGCATACCTTGTGTCTTACATGATATAACTGCCCTCTTTTTTTTACGAATATCACTTAACATGAAGATAAATGGACCTTTTCTGTATTTTATCTATAACATGTTTTACTGTTTTAAACACTTGTTATGTTATCTGGCCCTCATTGGCACAATAAACCTGACCCTGATATATGTTTTATTCACACGTCATTGCAACTTAAGAAAGTAGTTTGCTAAATTGCAGATATATTCTGCTTAAAATACCACCAACCTTTTAAAACAAAATATATCATTATTTTATCAAATTATAACCCATCAAAATTTATACTAAAGGCCGATATCTTCTGGTTCGGACTAAGTATACAGATGGAAAGAGAGAAAAAATAGAGAGAAAGAGAACGAGAGAGAGAGAGAGAGAGAGAGAGAGAGAGAGAGAGAGAGAGAGAGAGAGAGAGAGAGAGAGAGAGAGAGAAGAGAGAAAAAAAAAAGAGAAAGAGAGAGAGAGAGAAAATAAGAGAAAAATCAAGAGGGAAAGAGGGAGAATAAGAGAAAGAATAGAGAGAGAGAGAAGAGAGAGAGAGAGAGAGAGAGAGAGAGAGAGAGAGAGAGAGAGAGAGAGAGAGAATAAGAGAGAAAGAAAATACGAGAGAAAGATAATTAGAAACAGAAAGAAAGAAAAGGAGAAATAAAATAACAGAAAAAGACAACAAGAGAAAATACAAAGAGAAAAAAAGAGGAACGAAAAAAACAAAAAAAGCACCATGTATCATTTTACTTAGCACAATTCAGCAGGTATTTTTGACTTCTTGCCGAAATGCTGGCGCTCTGAGCACCTTAAGCGCGCCAGATAATGAGAATGTTGCTAATTAAACACGGGTGCTGAGGAATTTCTCCCAACATGCTATGAAAGAAAGGGCAGAGACCAGAAGAAACGACATGCCCTGAGGCGAAGAGGGATCCAATATCATTTTGCCTTTTTTAAACAAATAGCATAAAGACGAAGAAGAAGAAGGACAAGAAAGAGAAGTGAGAGAAGAAGAAGAAAAAAAACAAGAGGAGAGAAAACTAGTGGTGATAGAAACCAAAGGGAGAATTAGGAGAAGAAATAAGAGAAATAGAAGGAGAAAAGGAAGAAGAAGAGAAGAAAAAAAGACAAACCAACATAAAGACTATAAGGATTTGCCAGAAAAAGAAGAAGAGAGAGGAGACCCTAAGCTCCCCCTGGCCCCCTGCGCCTACCCACACTGCCCCCCTCCCAGCCTCACGGGCAGAGAGAGAGAGAAAGATGAGAGAGAGAGAGAGAGAGAGAGAGAGAGAGAGAGAGAGAGAGAGAGAGAGAGAGAGAGAGAGAGAGAGAGAGAAAGAGAGATAAAGAGGGAGAAAGAGAGAGAACGAAAGAAAGAAAGAGAAAGATAAAGAAAAAAAAGAAAAAAAAAGAAAACAAGACGCGTAGCACCCCAACCCAACCTCCTCACCTACCCCCTCACCCACCCCCTACCCCTTACCCCAGTCCCCAACCACCACCCACCAACCACCAACCCCTTCGAGAGACCCCATAGATAGAGGATAAAGGATAGCTTGTCTTACACTCCCGGAAAAGGCTCTTCCAGAAACGAGACAGCCCGAGCGACGCGCCACGGGCTGGGAATGGAAGGGAAATCATTGCAATGGAGAGAATAAAGGCTGTTATGTAACGTGAATTGCCATATATACATTGTAAGGCGTGGAATGTTTATGAGGTCCCGACCAGCTGCACCGGTAAGAGAGAGGGGAGGGAGGGAAGAGGGAGAGAGGAGGGAGGGGGAGGAGGGAGGGAGGGAGGGAGGGGAGGGAGGGAGGGAGGAAGGAAGGAAGGAGAGGGAGGGAGGGAGGGAGGGAGGAAGGGAGGAGGAGAGGAGAGAGAGAGAGAGAGAGAGAGAGAGAGAGAGAGAGAGAGAGAGAGAGAGAGAGAGAGAGATAGTCTGTTGTTTTGTTATTGCGTGCATGCGTATCTCACTCTCTCTCTCTCTCTCTCTCTCTCTCTCTCTCTCTCTCTCTCTCTCTCTCTCTCTCTCTCTCTCTATCTATCTATCTATCTATCTATCTGTGTGTGTGTGTGGATGTTTAAATATATGTATTATATATATATATATATATGTGTGTGTGTGTGTGTGTGTGTGTGTGTGTGTGTGTGTGTGTGTGTGTGTGTGTGTGTGTGTGTGTGTGTGTGTGTGTGTGTATATCATATACACACTATGCTATACCGATATACGTAGTACGCACGACCCTCGCCAAGCTCCAGCTAACATCCGCTTAAGACATTACCGCAAACCGTAATCTTATATCGATTGCTACTAATGCCAGCCATCCCCGACTGTCATTTGGAACAGCCATAAAAGTCTAAGAATAACAAGCTAATAACAATACCTCCGCATGCCGCCATTATGCTCCTTGGTCACGTGACGAGGGGCAGGGAAGAAAAATCAAGCGAAATCTCTTGTCTTGTATTAGTGATACATTAAGAAAAACGTGTTGCATTCATCATAAGCTGACACCCTCGGGCCATTACGACGAGCGACCCACCCGCCCCAAGGCCCGAGCCAATCCTTGCACTCATTACTATGCAACACGCCCGGATTTCCGTCAGGTGAGGGCGCCCACGTGAAGGCAAGGCAGGAGGGCGATGAATCACAGCTAAGCGGATACTAACCTCCCAATAATTACATTTACAAATATATCATCAGCGTTGACAGAAATACGAGGCGCGGGATTGCATATTGCAATGCGGGGTGGGATTGGCAATGTAAGTGAAAAGAGAAATTCGCGTTTTCGTAATCCTGGGAAGCATCGGTCCGTAATCTATCTTCAGAGAGCACGTAACAAATCAGGTGCAGCGTGGACAGACCTGGTTTACGCCATAAGCGCTGATTAATGATTATGTCTTTGCAAATCCTAAATTAGGATCGCTTTCCGTGCTAAAGAGAACACGAGTGATAGTTCAAGATTAAAACGCACCTTGCGATATATTGGAGAGGGAGAGAGAGAGAGGAGAGGGAGAGAGAGAGAGAGAGGAGAGGGAGAGGGAGAGAGAGAGAGAGAGAGAGAGAGAGAGAGAGAGAGAGAGTGAGAAAGAGAGAGAGAAAAAAAGAAAGAGAAAGAAAAAGAAAAAAGATACATATATAGAGAGAAGAGGGGGGAGGGGGGGAGGGGACGAAGCAAGGGATTAAATCGAAAAAATCCAGTGCGATATGACAGTTGCCTACTTTTTCATATACATCCAATCATAACCCAAACTTTATATATACCTCTATCACAAGATACAAGATTAAAGGATCAAAACAAATGTAACATGTCCATGCAGTTGTGTGAAGCGGAGAGCTCCTGGAACGAGCAAATTCCGGCAGGAATATAAGCAATAGTGTAAATGGTTCAGGTGACTAGCACTCCTGGGTAATAAATTCTCGCTTGGAGGACTGGCTACCCCTTAGACAGGTTTCCACCGAGATGTATTCCCGGACCCATTTCGACCATTTATACACTCCCTTAATTATATATTCCCCCCAAAGACTGATGTTTCCATTAAAGGACCGAAGCTAAAAGGTCACTTGTATGTAAAGGATCCAAACACCCCTTTTTTTCCGCCCACGTCCTTACCCCCGCCCCCTCCTCCTCCTCCTCCTCCTCCTCCTCTTACTCCTCCTCTTCACCTATACCTTCCCTTTAACCCTCCCTTACCTCTTCTTTCTCCTCCTCCTCCTCCTCTTCACCTACACCTTCCCTTTAACCCTCCCTTACCTCTTCTTTCTCCTCTTCCTCCTCCTCTTCACCACTACCTTCCCTTTAACCCTCCCTTACCTCTTCTTTCTCCTCTTCCTCCTCCTCCTCCTCCTCCTCCTCCTCTTCCACCTCTCTTACGACGAGGCACAACAGCACGGTGATTACAGCCTGACACGACTTTTGCTTCCCTCCCCTCCCCCTTCCCCCCTCCCTTCCCCTCCGCCCTCCCTTCCCCTCCCCCTTCCCCCTTCGTCTTTCGGAGGAATGAGAGGGCGAATGAGTGAATGGAATGAGATCCCCGGTGGTGTGTAATTACAAGAGGAATGCTAGGTATTCTCTGAACGGGTTAGAAGTTAGTGGCGCCATTCTTTATTCATTTATTTTTATGTACGATGGGAGAATGGCTTTATATGACTTCATTAATCAAATCACATTCCTCTTCCATTTCCACCTCCACCCCTCCCCCTTTATCCCTCCCTCCCTCCGCACTCCCCCTTCCCTCCTTCTGATACCAAACCCTTTCATATTTATTATTTCTTATCAAATTGAGGATTCTAAACTCACGAAAACTATATCATTCCCCAACACCACATCGCTCCCTGTTTGTCTCTCTCATACCTCCTCATACCCCTCATAACCCCCCTCCCCCTCCCCCCTCCTCCCCCCAATAGCTCCCTCTATTCTCAAAGCTCTCCCACGGCGAGGGGCGTTAAAAAAAAGGAAAAACCAATTGCGAAAAAAAAGGTGCAAGAAAAAAAAAAAAAAAAAAGAGGGAGAAGCTTCTTCCTACACATTAGAATATTAGGTCCAGATCACCGCTTTCTTCGTGCCGCGCCGGACCGCACACTGTGTCTTAATAGCTGGTCGTAGTGGGCCGGAAAACCTTATAATTATCAGCCATACGAGCCATCACACACATCACGCCCATAATGCTCGCACGATGTTCCGCCTCCAACACTTTTCTACGATGGAGGAAGATTATGCACCCGAGAGATAGGCAAGGTGTCAGACGGCGGCGAGGCTTTTTATACTCGACTGGTGGAGGATTGGAGGGGAGGGAAAGGGAGGGGAAGGGAGGGGAGGGGAAGGGTGGGGAGGGAGGGAGGGGAGGGGAGGAGAGGTGATGGAAAAGGAAGAGAAGGGCTGGACGATGGGGTAGAGGAGGGAGTGAGAGGTGTTGAAAGGGGAAAAGTAAGGAAGAGAAGAGAAAAGGAAGGAAAGGGAGGAGAGGAGGGGAGATTGAAATGGAGGGGAGGAAATGGGGTGAAAAGGGAGAGGAGAGAGGAGATGGAAAATGATGGGAGGGATGGGAGAGGAGGGAGGATATGAGAGAGGAGGGAGGATATGAGAGAGGAGGGTGGGAGAAGTGTTGGGAGGGAAAGGGAGGGGAGGAGAGGGAAAATGAGGGAAGGAAAAGGGAAGGGAGGGAAGGGAAGAGGAGGAAAAGAAAGAGGGGGTAAGGGAGGGAAAGAAGTGGTTGGATGGAAGGGGAGGGAAGGAGAGGGAGGAGGAGGGTAGGGGAGTGGAGAGGATGAGAGGTGTTGGGAGGGAAAGGGAGGGAAGGAAAGGGAACGAGAGGAGAGAGAAAAGAAGGAGAGAGAGAATAGGAGTGAAATTTATTGGGAGAGAAGGGATGAGGAGGGGAAGAAACGGAAGAAAGAGATAGAGAGGGGAAAAAAGAGAGGGACGAGATGGGGAAAGGAAGCTCTTTGGGGAGACTAACCAGCTTATATACTCAGGGGGCGGTGGGGGGGGGGGGGGGCGGCTGCCGGGGATAACGGCGGGGAAGCTTAGACTGGGGAGGGAAGGGGGAGGGGAATATCGGAGAGGGAAGGTAAGAGAGGGGGTGAAGGGGAAATGGAAGAGGAGAGGGAAGGTGAGAGAGGGGGTAAGGGGGAAATGGGAGAGGAGAGGGGAGGTGAGAGGAGAGGTAAGGGGGGAATATGGCAGATGCGAGGTCAGAGAGGGGGAGAGGTGAGAGAGAGAGAGGAATAAAGCAGAAGGGATTGGAGAGAGGGGAAGAGGGGAAAATGGGAGAGGGGAGAGGGGAGAGGGGAAGAGAAGAATATGGGATAGAGAGAGAGAGAGAGAGGGAATATGAGATAGGAGAAGAGGGGGAAAAATGGTAGAGGAGAGGTGATAGAGGGGAAGAAGTGCAATCTAGCAGAGGGGAGGTGAGAGAAAGGGGGAGAAGGGAGGTTAG
>BOPN01001931.1:150557-155557 GCA_017312705.2 Penaeus japonicus
GGATGAGGGACTTGGAAAGAGAGAGAGAAAGAGAGAGAGAGAGAGAGAGAGAGAGAGAGAGAGAGAGAGAGAGAGAGAGAGAGAGAAAGAGAGAGAGAGAGAGAGAAAAACAAAGACCTAGACACAAAGCCATTCAGACAGTGACAGACAGCAAGATCCAGCCATACAGAAAGAGAAAAGAGACAGACAGAGAGACAGACGATCCATAATAAATCCACGGACAGCACGCAGCAACGACCCACACCGGGAATCACGGAAACCCCTTGGCTCGTGTGCATCCACCCCAAGGCCGACGATGCGCTATAAAAATCCACTTGACCTTGACCGAGTGAATTATGCAGAGTTCGCAAATACACTTCAACGTGAGGTTATTAGGGCGCCATGCACGAAAACCTTCCCACCCTTCCCTCCCTCCCTCCCTTCCTCTCTCCCCTCCTCCCCCTCTCCCTCCCAACCATCCGATGTATTGTACTTGCTTCGTCTTTCTCTTGCTTTCTGCATTTGTTACTTTTGTTTGAATGATTTTTCTCTTGATTTATTTTTTATTTTTTTATCTCGCCCTTCTTGTCTCGACCTTCATATCTCTGTCTCTCTATCTCCTTTCCCCTATTTCTCCTTCTCTCTCTCTGTCCCTTTCCCTCTCTCTCAGTCCCTTTCTCTCTCTCTCTCTCTCTCTCTCTCTCTCTCTCTCTCTCTCTCTCTCTCTCTCTCTCTCTCTCTCTCTCTCTCTCTCTCTCCCATTCCTCCCTCCTCCCTTCCGCTCCCTTCCCCCTTCCCTCTATCGCATTTGTAAATATAAACATTTCCTCAGATATCTCCTAAGCCTACGCGGGGAAAAAAATGGTGCTTACCAAAAGAAAAGTTTAAATGCATTTACCGGCACGATTTAACGAAAAGATTTATAGAAAGACGTATCCAGGCGGAATTTTAACGAAATCCATCGAATCCTTATTGACCAAAAAAAATTGAGAGCACAATGCAACACGATCCGATATGCAATAAACATACGTTCACATATCAGACGAAGCACTTATTTCGGCCTCTTTTAACCCTCGTATTCTGGTGTAAACATTTAAGTATGAGCAGAAATTAATCAGTGTGTACAAACCTTCAGATGACTGCTTCAAGAGCCTCGAATGCAGTTTGTTTAGGAACTCAGTCAAATCCTATTGCATTTCCCCTCGGCAAAGACAAACTAAGCGCTTATGAAAAACTTAGAAATTGAAAAAAAAAAACACGAAAAAAATCTTTCAACAAACGTTAAAAAAGAGAAAGTGTTTCGGGAATCAAACTCTTTAACTCTGGCTTGGTTAGTGCCACGGCGAATCCTTCTTTTACGTATTAATTAGTCGTTAGGCAAATAGCTGGGGGTGCAGGCAAACACCGGCCTCAAACGGAAGGCGCATCGTACCAGCCCAGTTGTTAGACGATGATAAAAAAAAGAAAAGAAAAAAGAAAAAAAAAAGGAATTAAAAAATCAAGAGTGCTTTTATGTACACCTGCGCTACACTTGGAGCTTTTAAAGAAGAACACTTGCGATGTTAACACGAGGATTTCTAAAAAAAAAAAAAATTGACCATAGTGAAAACGGGAGTGCAGGTCCTCAGACTTTCTTTCCACCTTGATTCGCTACCCATCGTTAAACTTACGTTTACTTTCTTCTGTTTGACTTTCCTTTCATTTCTGCGTTTACTTATCTATATTTCTGTATTTGCATATATATATATATATATATATATATATATATATATATATATATATATGAATATGTATGTATATATATATATATATAAATAGAGGAAAAAGATGTGTGTATCAGTATATATATACAGTATATATGTGTGTGTGTGTGTGTATGTGTGTGTGTGTGTGTGTGTGTGTGTGTGTGTGTGTGTGTATGTGTGTGTGTGTGTGTGTGTGTGTGTGTGTGTGTGTGTGTGTGTAGATATGTAGATAGATATAGATATATATATACATATATAAGCCTCTCCCTCCTTCACCGTCATTCTTCCTCTATCTCTTTATCCTTACTCAGTATCATTTCTGCCTACCTACCTGACATGCCACTTATTTACATGTCCATCTCTTTTTTTTCCATCCTTACCCACCTCCCACCCCCCAACCCCCCTAACCCCCCCCCACCCCCTTGGAGGACAAGAGAGCCACCAAGACGGCCGAACACTCAAAAGTCAAAGCCCTGCGTCTTTGGCTCTCCGTGACCTGTTAAGCCATTCCGTTGGCTTGGACGTCGGAGCGTAAGGGAGCATAATTTTGGTCTCCTGAGGCAGGCAAATTCCTTGGTCCTTCCTTCCCGGACGGTTTTTTTCTCTCTTTCTTTCTCTATTTTTTCCTACTCTTCTCCTCCCTCCATCTCGTCTCTTCTCACTTCGTTCTCTGTCTGTCTTTGTCTTTCTCTCACTCCCATTCCCTTCCTCTCTCTCTCTTTCCTACTCCCTCTCCTTCCCTCCCTCTCTTTAACTCCCTCCCTCCCTCTCTCTTTCTCCTTTTCCTTCCCTTTCCCTATTTCTTCCTCTCCCTCTCCTTCCCTCCCTCCCCCTCCCTCTCTCTAACTCCATCACTCACTCCCTCCCTCCCTCCCTCTCTTTCTCTTTCTCCTTCTCCCTCTCCTTCCCTCCCTCCCTCCTCCCTCTCTCTATCTCCATCCATCCCTCCCTCCCTCTCTTTCTCTTTCTCCTTCCTTTTCCCTATCTCTCCCTCTCCCTCTCCTTCCCTCCCTCCCCCTCCCTCCCTCCCTCTCTTTCTCCTCCTCCTTCTCCTTCCCTTTCCCTCTCTCTCCCTCTTCCTCTCTCTCTCTCTCTCTCCTTTTCTCCCCTCCCACTCAAAATGACACGTCCCGCTTTAAAAGCAAAAGGCGGGGAGGGGGGGGGGCTCTCTCTCTCTCGCCAGAATCTCTTCCCTCTGTTCACCAATTAGCGTGAATGTGAACCATCGCTGTGAACATTATCAAGCACGTCCTATCCCCGGCCGTTGCGAAATCTTGTCCTTTTATCATTTACGGATTTTTTCTTTTCTCTTCTCTTTTTTTTATTTTTTTTTTGGGGGGGGGAGGGGTCTTTTTGCCTTCTTTTTTTCCATCCGAGTAATTACGGTATCATTTATGTATAATTATCTTTTCTCCGCGCTGAAGTTTTCCCCAGTCTCGTATGGGAATTCCTGCACTTAAGGGACCATCTGTTACATTTTTCTTTCTTTTCTTTTTTCCCTTATTTTTTTCTTCTTTTTTTTATTCATCGAAGCCCTCTCTACCACCTGTCCTTTCCTCCTCGAAATATATCGCTGGTAATCATAGCCGACGCAAGTAGGGCTTGACATCACCAAAATGAGTCATTTCAGGTGTCAAGTTGTCATAACACGCACAGGAATCTAATGCTAAATATTTGCACATTTAAACGCCAGTGCAATATCGGTTTGCAATAACTAAGCTGCTAGATGTTCCATCTCTTTCTGCTGGTCTTCCTCTCTTCTATTCTGTCGCTCTCCCTCTCTTTTTCTCCTTTTATTAATTATCCTCCTCTTCTCCACTCCCCTCTCCCCCTCTCTCTCTCTGTCTCTTTATCTCTGCCTCTGTCTCTCTCTCTCTCTCTCTCTCTCTCTCTCTCTCTCTCCCTCTCACTCACTAATCCCCCCTCCCCTCCCCCACATACCCAATGATGACCCCATCCCACCACAACACACAACGCAACCCTTCCTACACAACCCACCCACCCATCCAACCCACCCATCCACTCATCCAACCCACCTCATACGCACACACATCAACACGAATAAGTCCGCCCGCAACCAGCGAGCCCTAATTTGCACAGGGAGCCGAAATGAGGAAGATGCCTCGCATAAAATACTCTTCCCAATCTTTCCTGATACTCCTCGCCGCCTCGGATGCCACCCGTCCAATCGCCCTATTCATGTGCACACACACGCACACACGCATACACACATACACACATATACGTACACACACACACACACACACACACAAACACACACGTATATACACATGCACATACATATATACATCCCATACATACACACAAACACACACATTCACACACACACACACACACACAGACACACACACACACACACACACACACACACACACACACACACACACACACACACACACACACACAAACACAAACACACACACACACACACACACGTATATACACACGCACATACACATATACATCCCACGCATACACACAAACATACACACACACACTCACACACACATAAACATACATGCTCATACATACTCGTACACACGCTAACGCATTCGGGTTATAAATCGGTCCCTTGGTTAAATTTGCATATCGAAGTTTCCAGAAGTAAAAGGTGTATCTTGATAGAGAAACCAATTAAGAGACGGCGTGTTGACCACTTGTTATTTTCCTTTTCTTCTTCTTGTCTTTCCATATTTCTGTTTTCTCCTTTGTTTTTTTCTTTTTCTTCTTCTTCTTCTTCTCCTTCTTCTTCTTCTTCTTCTTCTTCTTTTCTCTCTAATTATTATTTTCTTCTTCTTCTTTCCTGTGTTGCGTAATTCGATAACTGAAGATATTCTCTATCTTGTTTCTTTCTTTCTTTGATGTTTTTTTTTTTACCCAGCATCCACGACCCAGATAAGAGACATCTTGAGGAAGATGCTGTAGATACGACAGTCACATTGAAATTCCACGGACTCCGTTTTGGACAAATATCAAAGAAAAAAAGAAGAAGGGAGAAGAAGAAAGAAGGAAGAAGACAAAAAAAAAAAAAAAAAAAAAAAAAAAAAAAAAAAAAAAAAAACGAAAAGAGAAGATGGAAGATCCGGCATCTAAAAGGGACGAAAAAAAAATAATAATGATAAAACAAAGCGAAGAGGGAAATAAAAGAAAAAGGAAAAAGAAATCACTTTGAACCATGCGACGCCGGGGCAATTACCGCACGCGATGACAAAGGTGAGAAAATGGGACGAGGAAATCTAATTCTCTTAATTCAGA